>CM067100.1:0-194236 GCA_034008185.1 Gorsachius magnificus
TTCCCAGGCCGGCAGCCTCTTGGAGAGCCTGTGGCAGCAGCATCCCGGGGCTTCTCTCCTCCTCCTGAGCAGAAAGCCAGACCGAACTCTCCCGCCCTTCTGCAGCCTACGAGGTCGTTTCCCACAGCCTACGAGGCAGTTTCCCCTCTTCCCCCTGGAAAGGGGCCTCCAGCCAGCCTGGCACAGCTCCGGCTCCCCGGGGAACGGCGAGCCAGGCACAGAGCTCTCCCTGCTGCCCTCGCCTGCTGTCTCCAGCTCTGCGCTGTCCCTGCTGCTCACTGTGTGCTTCCCCTCCTGCCCAGGCTGGCAGGCAGCACCTGAGCATCCAGAGCTACGAGGGGAGCGGGAAAGCACTGGCACCTTCTGGCCCAAAGAGCCCACTGACAAGGTGACAGTAACGAGCTCCTCCCTTGCTGGGGGGCTTGGCCGTGGGGCTGGCAGGAGACTCACCACCACCACCACCACCACCATCATCATCATCATCATGACCCGGGTGAAGCAGTGCATCAGCCATCGGGGGGATGGCACAGCCTCCTGCCGATCAGGCTGCGGGGTCCCACCACCTCGCCGCAGGCAGCAGCCAAAGGCTTTAAGCCAGCATCAGCGCAGCACAGCAGCTCCGGTCGCCCTGGCCACCGGCGAGCTCTGGTTGCTGGCAGAGCCAGCAGACCGTGGCACTGGCCCCTGCCCCCCCTCCTTCAGCCCGCAGGGCAGCTCCCGCTCCACTCCCCCCCATGGCTGCAATCCCCCCAGCCCAGCCCCCGCTGTCGGCACTCGTCCTCACAGCGGTGGGGTGGCACCGGCTGTGGGGAATAAAAAGGGGAGAAGCAATTGAGTGTAGAAGAAGACCGCCTACTGATCATCGTCGCCAAGAAGAAGGAAGAAGAAGGGCGGGCCTGATAAGGGGTATAAAAGCTGTTGTTGTATTATAATAAATGCCATTTGCTGCATCCTCATATTGGTGTCTGTGCATCAGTGGCCCAGGGACGAGGACGCGACCCCCCTGTGCAGCTCACATGTCGAACCGTGGGTGATTGTTGCTTACAAGTGAAAGCAACAACCGGCCACCTTGGAGTCAGCGTCTCAGCGTCAAGGAGGGAGCCTGGGTGGCTGGGGCAGCTGCTCAGCAGGCGATGATATACGGAGGACGTCACTGTGAGCTGATTGTGTCACCTGGGGACGGCTGACGGGTAAGCGATAACCTAGAGAGGGGGTCACTGCCAGGTGATTGTGACCCGCCCCATGCGGGCAGAGGGCCAGTCGTCCCGCACAGAGGCCCTGGGCTCACTGTGCCGCTTGCGCTGGGTGGGGAGGTCCTTGTCCTCCTCCCAGCTGGGCACGGCCATCTTCTCCCGAGGCACCCCGTGTGCCACAGGGCGCTGATGATGGCTTCTTCCTGGGAGAGGAAACGTTACTACTCCGGCACAGAGAAAGTAACAGCTTTCCTGCCTAGTCTCATCACGGAGCACTCCCGCAGGAGTGACCTTCTCATGCAGCCTTTCTACGGGGCGCTGCTCTTTGCGGATGTTTCAGGTGGGGTGAGCCGGGAGGAGCAGCCAGGGGCACGAGCCCCGGTGGGACACAGCAGGCCCTTTGGAGCCCTGCCCCTGCCCCCGGGACAGAGTGGCCATCCTGGCGCTGCTGAGGTCTCGCTGGGGTGCCCAAAGAGGGCGGGAGGGGTTATTTTGGGCAGTCAACCCCTGCTGCCACCAGCACTGAGCCGGGGCATGGGAAGGGGTGACCTACGGGCTCTGGAGCCAGGCAGCGTGGAACTGGCTGCCGGGTCCTTTGGCCCGCACGGGCATTTCCTGATTTTTGGGTGTCCCTCTTACAGGTTTCACGGCTTTGACAGAGAAGTTATTGCAGAGTAGCGGCCCAAGCAGAGGCACTGATAAGCTGGCGCAAACCCTCAATTCCTACCTGTGTGACATTCTGGAGGGTAAGAGCCGTGCTGTAGGGCTGCCTGGCATCGGGCCGGGCAGCTGCTCACGGAGGGGGGAGGCAGACAAGCTGGGCAGCCTGGTCTGGCCTCCTTGGAAGGGCTGGGGCTTTCTGCGTTGGGCCCAGAAGAAGAGCGAGAGCAGCCGGGCTCTGCTGGCGAGTCAGGCCCTGGGCAGGTCCTTTCTGCACCCCGCCATGGGCAAGGAGGCACCCGCGCTCTCAGCAGCCACCTCTGTGCCCCTGGCGTGAAAACCCGGCCCCGTGATGTGTTAGGGCCCGGGCGGGCTGAGGGCGTCCAGCAAGTGCCAGCGCGCCGGTGACCTGGGGGTGCCGGCGCTGAGGCGCGTGTGTGTGCGCGACCCTCACGAGCCCTGTTTCACGGGGGACGGCTTGACCCTTCCGAGCTGAGCGTGAGCACGGTGTGGCCACCCTTTGGCAGCACGCATAGAGCAGAGCAGGAGAGCCCTCCAAGATGATCAAGGGTCTGGAGCATGTCTCCTCCGAGGAAAGGCCGAAAGAGCTGGGACTGTTCAGCCTCGAGAAGGGAAGGCTCAGGGCAGGGGGCGGATCTTAGGAAAGTGTCTAAAACCTGACGGGAGGGTGCAAAGAGGAGAGAGCTGGGCTCTTTCCAGTGGTGGGTGCCCAGTGTCGGGAGCAGAGGCCACGCCACGGGCAGACACTGAAGCACGGGAGGTTCCTTCTGTAGGTCAGGAAACACTTTTTGACTGCAAGGGCGACCGAGCACTGGCACAGGTTGCCCAGGGAGGCTGTGGAGACTCCCTCCTCAGAGCTGTTCCAAAAGGATCGAGCCACCGTCCTGGGCACCTGGGTCCGCCCCTTGAGCCGAGCGGGCTTGGAGCAGAGGGACCCCAGAGGTGCTTTCCAGCCTCCACCTTTCCGAGATCTGGTGGCACCTGGAGGCCCTGCCTGCCTGCCTGCCATGTGGGCACCAGGGCTGTGGCCACTGTCAGCCCGGCAGACGGGCCAGAGGGGTGCTTTCCTGCGCCGTGCCCGAGGGTGCACCCTTGCCCGGGTGCTCCTTCCCAGGCAGAGGGGCTTGCTCTGTGGCTTCTGGAAGAAGGCTTCCACATGACTCTTCCTCTCCTTTCCTCTGCCCGCAGAGGTGCTGAAATTTGGAGGAGACGTCCTGAAGTTTGCCGGTAGGTACTTGGAACCACGATGCCCACGGGTCCTCATCTGCAGCATTCACCTGTTGTGGCAGCCATTTGCTCTGCTCTCCTTCCCAGGAGGCTCGTGCAGCGCCTCGAGCCAGCTTTCCGCTCACGCAGCCCCCCTGCAGCGCCCTTTCTCCAGGCTTCTCTTTCCCCCAGGGCCTCCTGCGGTTTGGCTTTGGCAAGGACTGTGGCCCCCCTCGCTCTGCCCCCGCTTGCAGGGCCCGGGGCTGGGGCTGGGGGCAAGGAAGCCCTGAGAGGAGGAGGCCCCCCTGAAAGCGCAGCCAGCTGTGTGTGTCGGGGGGGTGGTGAGGGGCAGGGAGGCCCTGGTGCTGGCGGGGCTGGGGCTGCCAGGCTGCGAGGGGAGGAGGAGGAGCCCCCGGTGAGCTGCGGCTGCAGAGAAGCGCTCGGGGCAGGGGGTGCGCGGGGACGCCCCCGTGGGGGGGCAGGCCGGGAGCCAGTTACCTTCCCCTGGCTTTCCCCAGGGGACGCTGTGCTGGTGCTGTGGAGAGCCCCGCCCGAGGAGCAGGCCAAGACCATCAGCCTGGTGCTGCAATGTGGCCAACAGATCCAGGAGAAGTGCGGGAGACGTGACATGTGTGTGGGCCAGAAGATCCAGCTGAAGATCGGTAGGGGCGCTGGGCCAGGCGCAGATCCCTGGCGCTCTCCCGTGCCACAGGCTGCTTCTCACCCTCGGGGAGGCCGGGGACCCTTCCTGGGGCTGGTGCCAAAGGAAAGCATCTCCTGCGAGCATCGGAGGGGGCAGCTGTCCTCGGAGCGGGGATGGGGGTCCAGGACTGCTGGGTCTGCGTGCGTTTGCAGACGCAGAGGGAGCTTAAAGGCAGAGCGGGCGTCAGATCAAGTATGGGGCTGTCCGAACGCCTGCTTTAGCGCAGATTCCTGCGGGGGGGAGTTATCCTTTCCTTTGCTCAGGCGGGGGCAGCTTTGCACCCTTCCCCCACTGGATTCTCCCCAGCAAAAGGCAGCCGCTTTGCTTGCGGCTGTGAGAAGGGCTTTTGCCGGCTGTTGCGTTCTGCCAAGCAGACAGCTACAACCTGCCTGCGCCTCAAGGGAGCCGGCAGTGGCCGAGCCCGCTGGTTTGCTGGGCTTCTGGGGGCAGGCAGCTGGGGAAGGCACCCAGCCCTCTCAGCACATTGTCAGCGTTGACTTCGCTTGGCTATTTCTGGAGAGCCATTTCGGGGAGCTGTGGCAGCCTCCCCCCGTGTAGGAGGGAGGATGCCCTCCCCCTCCGCAATGCCCGTCTCCCCGCTGGGCTTCAGATGAGCTTCTGAAGAGCTGGGCTGCTGGGGGCTGCAGAGCTCAAAAGGTGCCCTGGGTCAGTTGTGCTCCTCCCTCTCTCTCGCCAGGGATCTCTGCAGGGGCCATGATCCTCATGATTTTCGGAGACAGGAGGTGGCAGTACTTCTGTGTCTGCGGCCAGGCCCTGGGTGATGTTGTTGAGGCCGAACAGCTTGCCAAGGCGGGTGAAGTTATCCTCTCGGGCATCTCCTGGGACTTGTGTGAGCAGCACCGGCTCAGGATCAGGCATCTTGCAGGCCAAAGAGCTGTGGAGGTAGGTGGATGGGACGGCCTCCGGAGCCATCCTGAGGACCCGGCCCTGGAGGTGAAGGAGGGAGGGGTCAGCGGGCTGAATGTGGAGAGAGATGGAGCTGTGAAAGTGGGCAGGCAGCTGAAGCTCTTGTCCCTCCACCTCCGGGGTAGCTGCGGGCTGGGCTTGCTTGGTTTGAAGAGGCTGCTGGAGGGTTTTGGCCCCACCAGCCATGTCCTCTGTGGGTCAGGGAGCTGTTGCTGACAGCTGGGGGATGCTTGGATGACCCCTGCCCAGCTCCGGGACTTGTTCTGCCCTGTGCTGGGCTGTGACAGTGGAGGGCAGCCTCTGTCCCCTGGGGCTCCTGGGGAGGCCGGTGGCAGTGCTTCCCTTCTGTGTGTCCTCAGGTTACGGGCATGGATCGGATGTCTTGCTCGAGTACCCAGAGCCTTTGGTAAGCTCATAGAACACCGAGCAAGCTCCTCGGAAGGGGAAGGTGAGTGCCAGCTTCCCCTTGTTCTGGGGTTGCCCAGCAAGTTGCGGGGCCAGAGAGGAGCCACCTCCGCCCTCTTCCCCCTTTCAGTTCGCGCTCGTGCCTTTGGCCCTCCTGTGCATCTGCTGGGGCAGTGGCTGCTGCTGCCTCCTCCTCGTCTTCCCAGGGGACAGCTCTGCCCCAGCATCTGGAGGTGGCAACCTGAGCAAACGTAGACGACTCCTTCTCCCCGCCTTTCCAGTGCCAGCCCTGCTTCCCAACCCCTCCTAGTCCCATGCTCCCAGCGCGCGCCTGCGTTTTCTCTCCTCAGGTTCCCCGAGATCTGCTCTTCCCTTGGACCGTGCTGTTGACACAGAGGCGGTGTTTAAGAGCTACATACCAGGAGCTGCTCTCAGGAAGGTACGGCCAGGCCACCACTGCTGGGGGCTGCGTGTTGGGAGGGCAGAAGCAGCGGTGCCATGCAGAGCTGGAGCTCTCGTGAGAAGAGGCGGAAAAGAAAATGGCCCTGAGAGAAGAGCACGGGGAGACTGAGCCAGGGGCACCGGTGCTGCGCCGTCGCGTGCCTTGTGCCCAGAAAGACGCAGGGGGCGGGAGGTGGACTTGGGTCTCTCCCGTGGGGATGGGTCTCTCCCATGGGGATGGGTCTGGATGTGCTGCGGCCAGGACAGTGGGATAAAGGGGAGATTCTGCCCCTGTCCCTAGAGCACCCCTGAGGGGCTCCCCTCACGTCCATCCCTGTCCCAAGACAGGGCGTTACCAGAGCACCGTTCCCTCCTTTGTCCTTTGTGTAAGGATTCGGCGCCTGCCTGCCGCAGGCTGGGCAGCCTGCCCGCCATTTGCACCACGGGGGGGATTTATCCCTTCCTCCAGCAGTGCCGGCTCTTGCCAGTACGCCTGCTCTGCCCCGGTACCCGGTGTGGGCAGTGAGCCCCCGGGAGAGCAGGCTGGGGAAGCCATCGTACTCTTGTCTTCCAGCTCAATGACAGAGTGCCGCTGGACTCCTTCTCCGAGCTACGGCCCGTCACCAGCCTCTTCATCCAGCTGCAGTTGCCCATGGATGCCAAGGCAGAGAGTATCTTTCCCATCATCAACAACTGCAGCAAGACAATGCTAGAAATCCTGCGCCCTCACCAGGGCGAAATCAACAAAGTCCTCCTGTTTGATAAGGTGAGTGTGGGGGGCAGCCGCCTCCCCCCACCCCGAGCAGGCACGCAGGGAGCAAGGGGGAGCGGCTCCCTCCTTGGCCCTGTAGCAAGATGTGCCACATCCGTCCTCGGCAGGGCTGCACCTTCCTCTGTGTGTTTGGGCTCATGGGAGAGAAGCTGGCCTACAAGACCCTTCACGCCTTGCAGAGCGCTCTCAAGATCTTTGACTCGTGCTCCGCGATCCTGGGGGGAGAAGAGTGAGTGTGCGGCGGGGCTGGGGTGGGGGCGCGTGCTGCCTGGGAGAGCGCACGGGGGCTGGCTGGAAAGGGCCGTGCCTTCCAGCTTGCCCTGCCTTGTCCCTGGGGAAGGGGCCCCCCAGAGGTGGGGGCGACCTCTGGGCTTAGCCAGGGTGCTGCCGGGCCCTTCTGGGCGACCCCCCGGGGATGGGGCCCAGCCACCCGATGTCACATTGCTGTGCGGTGACGGCATGGGCCCCTTCTTCCCTCCCTCTTTGCTCACCAGAGGGCTGTGGCCGCCTGCAGGTCGCAGCTCAGGGAACGTGGCCTGCGAGCAAGTGTCCAAAACTTCCCACTGCCTCTGCCCCTCCCCTTGTCCCTTGCAACCCGGCTGTGTGGCACCCCTGAGCTCTCACGTCCCCAACCCCGCCGCTGGCAGGACAGGACAGCCGGTGGCCCGGGCTAGTGCCGAGGGGAGGTGCGGGAAGGGATGAAGTTGGGTGGGCAGGACTGCGCCCGAGGCGCTGCTGAAGCTGCGCTCTTTCCCTGCATGCCAGGACGGTGTCTGTGGCGGTCACCAGCGGGACGGTGTTCTGCGGAATCACTGGCCACCCTTTCGGCATGAATACACAGGTAGGAGGCAAGCGCCCGAGTGCGGGGAGGCTGGCGGGGGCCTGCTTAAGCCTCGCTGGCTGGAAGACAAAGGCGGGCTGGGAGAGGGCTTGCCCAGCAGTCGCTCGGGAACGGCCCAGGCGGAGCTGGTCCTGGCCCAGGGCGGGAGAAAGGGCTCTGTGGCCACTTGCTCCCCCGGGTTGTGCTGAGCCCGCTGTGGGGTTGGCCTGTGCTGGGGGTGAGGCAGCCGCTGGCCTGGAAGGGCCCCACGGGGCTGGTGGCACAGGTCCATTAACGCCTGCTCTCCCTCTCTCTCTCTGGCAGTCATTGGCCAGAAGGTGAATTTGGCGGCCCGCATGATGGTGCACTACCCTGGGCTGGTGTCCTGTGATGCAGTGACCTACGCTGCCTCTCGGCTGCCCCCTCACTACTTCAGGGAGCTGCCGAAGAGAGAGATGAAAGGCCTTAGCTCTCCCGGCACTGTCTACCAATACGTGGGGCTCACTGAGGAGAGGTGAGTGTCCTCGGGGGGAACTGGATGAGGGGACGGTGGCACCAAGGCCGGCAAAGAGGAGTTGTGCAGAAAGAGACCCATCTGGTCTCCCTTACCCGTGGCTGAGACGGTCGGAAGCCCTGGCATGGGAGGCTCCCCTCCCCTTCAGAGACACAAGCCCTCCTTTCCAGGACGCTGCATTTTCTTGACCAAGGTGGCAAAGCTGCTTGCCAGCCAACAGCACACTCTGGCTTCTGTCACGTGTCTCCGATTTCTCTGGGTTCGGCCTCTGGTGATGGACTCTCGAGAGGTTCTCCTATCCCACCATGGCACTTGGGCTTCTTTCTGCTCAAAGCCGTCTGAGCGAGCAGCTCGACCTTGGGCTGGGGGAGCGTGCGAGGGATAACGCACTGCTCGAGAGAAGAGCAGGCACCCAGCAGCACGTCCTGCCCCGCCACGCCAGGCTGTTTCTGCACGTCCCCTGGCTTCTCAGCAGCTGATTGACTTGTGTTTTCTTTTCCCCTGCTCCTAGCATGGTTGGCATGGGTCTTCGCAAGAGGAGGTCAGCGTACGGCCCCCTGCTGGGTAGGTGGAGAACGCCTTGCTCTTCCCAATCCCAGATTCTTCCCCTTGATGGCTTTCAGTGCCACGCTGGGAAGGGAGAAGCTTTTTCCAGGGCTGGGGTGGAGGGTGACAGCAAAAGGGAGGGCTCTTTGCTTGCCCCCGGGGCCCAGCAGCGTGTTTTCTCATTTGCCTTGGCAGGTCGGGAAAGGGAGGTTCACCTCTTTGACAGCTGCCTGAGAGCCTACAAGGAGTCTGGAGGAAGGCACACCCTGGCATTCGAGGGCCCGATGGGCTCTGGAAAGAGCCACTTACTTTCTGAGCTGGCCTCTTTAGTCCAGGCTGCTGGGCACAGGTACAGGTTTTTGACCTGCAGCTTTGGGACACGGCCCCTGTCCATCCCAACAGCCCCGGGACGCTCCAGCCACTCTGTGCCCCTGCACTGCAGCCTCCCAGAAAAGCCTCCTGGACACGCTCCCTAGGAGCTCCCGCCTGCTCTGCTCCCGTCTCTGCCTCTTCGGGGAGTTGGAGGCGGCTTCCTGAGCCGTGGCCTTTCCTCCTTCACCCCTGGGCCAGGCACAGGGAGAGGACGAGAGCCCGAGCTCGGTGCTTTCCCCCTGACCCCAGACCCTGCAGGCAGCAGGCTAGCTGCTCTCAGAAGCCCTCCTTGCCCTCTGCCTGTTTCCCAGCAGGAGCACTGGGGCAGAAAAGCCTTCCTGTGGTCTGGGGGGCAGAGTGCTAAGGGCTGGAGCCCAAAGGCAAACGCACCACTGGCTCTGTCCTTGCCTCTTAGCCCCGTGAGTTCCTCCCTCCCCAGGGGGGGACGGAGCCATAGCTGGGCCGGCGCTGTGGAGACGCAGGGTCTGGACCCGGCTCTCCCAGGGGCTTGCCAGCAACTGCCCCTCTGTGCCCTTTCTCGTCCCAGGAGGGAAAAGCTCGGCCCTTGCTGGGGAGCACTTTAAGATGGGTGGCTGGAGAGGTCCCCCCCGGGCCAAGGGCCTTCCCTCCCCTTTTCTCTTAGGAGGCGCGGGCTGTTGGGGATCTCAGTCCCTTTTGCTTTTGCACGGCAGGGTGGTTGACATGGAACTGCTGGCGGTCAACGTGACACAGTCCTTCTCTGCCATCCGTATGCTGATGGCCCGCGTCCTGGGCCTCCAGGACTGTGAGCCGGGCAGTGACAAGAAGCACGTGCTGGAGACAAAGCTCCAAGGGATGATCGAGGAGAGCCACTATTGCCTCCTCAATGGCATTCTCCCTGTCAAGGTGAGTGCGAGAGGCCTCCCTGGCCCTGGGGAAGGCCCGCTCCAGAACTTTTCAGGGTCTGGGGTAAGGTGGGCATGCTGCTGGGAGCGCCTTAGCTCCAGGCTGGGAGTCGCAGGGCTCACAGCACACCTTTCCCATTCCTGGGCCCGGACGGGCTCCCTTTCGGGGCTGAGTTCACGTCCCGTGCAGCACACGGGCAGTGGCATCAGAGAGAGGCGGTTGCTGACCTCGTGCTGAGGTCACCGCTGTGTGAGTGGTCTGCTCCAGGCAGCCCAAGCTTCCCACAGCCCCCTGCCCCTGAAAGCCCCAGCCCTGCCAGAGACCCTCAGCCTCTGCTTTAGGCTCCAGGTGAAGGCCCCGCTGCGGCTCCGGGTGGTGGGCAGAGGTGAGGTGCTGAGGCCGACAGCAGCAGTTTGCTCTGCGGTCCTCGGTGGTGGGCGGCTGCGCCTGGCCCCGCAGTGACGTTTCTCCATGACTCTGCTTTCCTGGCCAGTTTCCCATTTCGGACGAGGTTCGTGAGATGGGTGAAACCCAAAAGAAAACAGAATTGCAGTCGACTTGTGTGCAAGTGCTCGAGAAGGTGAGCATTTCCCCTGCCTTCCTCCTGGGTCAGGGAAGGGACATAACGCTGCCGGCTGCGGGCACTGCAGCACGGCAGTGTGAGCGGGTGGGAGGACCGCACGCCTGGGCCATCGCCTCTCGGGGCCTGAGAAACCCTCCCCCCCCAGCCTCCCTGCGCCCCCGCAGGCACACCCAATAGCCTTCCTCCCATCAAGTGTGCCCCGCAGGAGGAGCAAGGCCTTCTGCATTCCCTTGCCCAAGCTCCCTCCTCCTGCAGGGCGAGCAATGTTGGGTGGGACCTCAAAGTCTCCACGAAATTCAGAGGCAGTCAGCTGCTGAGCAGGGACGTGGGTGGGGGGAGACTTCAGAGCCTCCTCTCAAGAGACAGAGGTGAAATCTCCTCCCCTGAAGGCACTTGAGACTCCACCGGCTTCCCCTCAGAACAACCGGCTTTTTTCAGGCCATGGAAGGAGAATTCGGCATACTTGTCATCGACAATGCCCATTTCATTGACACCGCTTCCTGGAGTATCATGTCACCCGTGCTCCGAGACGTCTCCCTCTTTGTGCTCATGAGCTTAGCTCCGGGCTACGCAAGAACAGAGAGCATTTACCAAGCCGCAGCAGACAACCCAACCTTCCAGGAGTTCACCCATCATCACCTGGATGCGCTGACGCCGTCCGCTGTGGTGCAGAAAGTCTGCCAGGACCTTGGAGTGGTCAGCATCCCCAGGGATCTAGCGAGGTCAGTTGGAGGCAGGGGAGCTCTTCCCGAGGGCTTGAAGCCACGCAGACCACGGGAAGGAACCGACGCCGCCCTGGAAAGGGAGCACAGGGCCACTGGAAGCATCACTGGCGCTAGCAAGTCCTGGGCGTGGGTTGCTTGTTATGCTGCGCCCCGGCAAGCGTGAGCTGCGAGCGGTCAACTCCCTGACACGGGGCGTGGGGAGGTGTCAGCCCTTCGCCGTTGCAGGGGGAGGAAGGGAGGAAGAGTCCCGAGCCCAAGTGTGGCTGGGGTGTGCAAAGGCCTTGGCCTAGGTGGCCAGGCTGGGGGGGAGATTCCCTGGGGCAGAGGCCCACCCTGCTGCCAGAGCGGATCCAGGCTCCCGAGGAGAGGAAGGGCAGGGCCGGCTGCTCCGTGCCGTGGGCGTTGTCCGCAATTCTGTTCCCGTGGACTTGAGTGAAGGCTGGAGGCTCAGGGGGACCCCAAAGCTCAAGCCAGTGGGAGGACCATCCCTTTCCAAAGTGCCGTGGGGCCGCCATGAAGATGCTGGCTGCCCTGCTAGGCCCGAGTGGCTCGCCGCCCACCCGAGCTGCGTTTCACCTTACTGTCCTTGCGCTGGTCCCTGACGGCTCTGCTCCTGTCCAGGTTCCTGATGCAGAGAGGCTCAGGGATCCCGTATTACTGCCAGGAGCTGCTGCGCTGCCTTCGTCACAACGACGTGCTGCTCTTCCACAGCCAGAGGCAGGGGGAAAAAGCAGAGGACAACTGGGAGAGCCTGATCAGTAAGCGCCTTCGCTGCCGGCGAGTGCATTGCTGTGGCGCCTTCTGCGCAGCGCAGCCATGCCCCGTCGTCCCCCCCGGGTCTGGGCAGAGTCAGATCTTGCGGCAGCGCAGCACTGGGTCTGGTGGAGATGTGGGCTCCTGCAGGCCTTGCTGTTGGGCCAGCCAAAGCAGGGGCTCGTGAGTCCTGGCAGTGGCTCGCAGGGGCCTGAATTCTTGAGGTGGGGGGTAAAGCACAGGGGCAGTCGTTCCAGAGCACATGTGTTTCTGGTGTTTCTCGGGCCTCCCAATGGGCAGTTAATTTATTTCCCTTGGCCAAACGCCGGCTCACTTGAGAAAAAACCCCAGCTGGAGGTGAGGGACATGCCCAGGACACTTGGATCCAAGCCCCTAAATCCCCACCAGGAGGCTGGTCATGGAAGACCACGGCGGTCACGCCCCCGAGAGAGAGCAATGCCGGCCAGAGTGCCCTGGCCTTGGGAACAGCCAGGACTGATGCTACGCTTTGTATTCACGCCGGCAGTTTCCCCGGCTGTGGAGGCAGCGCTGTGGAAGGCAGCAATGCTGCTGGTTTCTGTCCCGGGGCGTTCAGTCGCCCCTGGCGGGTTTGGAAGCTTTGACTGAGGAGGGGTGGTTTGGGAAAGCTGCTCCACAGGCAGAACATCTTTGGGAGGGCTGTGCAAAGGAACGCAGGTGGTGGCAACTGTTTTGCTCTGCTTAATGGCCCCGTTCGGCGCAGGCAGGTCTGTGCGCCCGCACTGGATGAGGGAAGGTGGGGCTTGTCCCATCGCAGGTGAATTTGGAAAAGGTTGCAAGCTGCGAGTCGCTTTGCAAATCACCTTATTCCTGCTCTCCCGCTCCACACAGCTTCTGCAGTGGAGGCTTCCCCCCTCACAGCAGCCTCAAGCTCCAGTGCGGGGAATGATGGCCTGGTCTGCACCATCAGACCAGACGTGAACCTGGAGAACACCATGCTGCCCACCTCCCTGAGAGGTGAGTGTCCGAGCACCTCTCTGCCGGCTCACAGCTTTGAATGGGGCTTCCACCTTGCTCCTCTTCTCTTTGTAAGCTCCCCAGCTAACGCTGGTCTCAAGGCACTCAACCCAAACCAAATCCATGGGGTTTTTTCCTGTGGATTGGCATGGCAACCCCCCTGTAGCCCGGGGAGCTGGATGGAGGAACTGTCAATGAGCGTCCCTCTGCTCTCACCCACAGCCATTTGCGTGAACCTTGAAGCAATGTCATGCTAAAGCATTCCTGCCTTAAAGATGTTTTGTCCAAAACCCCACCCAAAAGGCAGGAATAGCATCGTCTGGCCACGTTACGACAACTGTTGTGGGAAGCTCCGAGCCCACCCCTAAGGTGGGGAAAGTTCTCTGCTCTCTGTGCGCACTGTTGGGTCAAACCCCCCTCCAGATGCGGCATCATGGGCTGCAGGTACCTGCTGGGTCCTTCCCTCCTCGCCCCTGGTGGGGGAGTGTTGGTTCGAGCGCCTCGCTTTTCCCCAGGCCTTATGGCCTGTGATTCCAACAGGAGCGGAGCCGTTTTGCAGACCCCTCCCCTGGGCTGGGGTTGCTCGGTAGGCACAGTCCTGAGGAGAGGAGGCCAACGTTTCCCCCATGTTGTGTGTTGAAACCTCCCGGCATCTCTGGCCTCAGCACAGGGGACAGGCAACGGAGAGACGTGTTGCTTCTTTTTGGCAGAGATTGCGCTGGCTCAGCTGGACCAGCTCAAGCCGCTGAAGCAGATGGTTTTGAAGCATGCGGCCGTCATCGGGCCGGTGTTTACCACCCAGCTGCTGGCGCACATCCTCCCCGCCAGCGTCCAGCACAAGGTGAATTGCTTGTTGGACATGCTGGTGAGCGACAACATCCTGAAGTGGGTGACGAAGACGGGGGTGACAGAAAACGCCCAAGGTCACACCAAGGCACCGGACACCTTTCTTCAGGGAGGGAGGGGTAAGTGGCAGCAGTAAGGCAGCCCCGGGAGCTCTCAGCTGCACCCCGGCGGGGCTCCCCGGGGTGCTTCCCCCTGCAGCTGGAAATGGGGGGGTGGAGCTCAGGCGGGCACGGCTGCTCACTGTTGGGGATGGGCTGTTTCAAGACCTTCCAGGTCAATCTCAAGTGGGCTGGCTTTGCAGAGGAGGGAAGTTCCCACCAGCCGGGCCTCTGCTCCCCTGCCTCCGGGCGCTGCTCATAGCACAGGTGTGGGAGGGCGCGGGGAATCCCCCTCATCCTCTCCCAGCCGCCTGCAGCATCCGGCTCAAAGAGGCTCGATCCAGTTCAGCTTTGATTGCCCTGTGGCGCAGCGGGGGGAAGCCGAGGAGGCTGGGGACTGCCTTCCCAAGAGCCCTGGCCAGGGCTTGCTTCGGCTGCTGGAGACATCCCCAGCTCCTGCCGGGAGCGCAGCTGAGCACTGTGTCCCCAGGGCTGTGCTGGCGTCAGCAAGGCGAGCCGGGCCCTTTCTCCCCGTGCTGCGAGGCTCGCCGGGCAGCAGTGCTGCTTCGCTGCCACGGGTGCCAGCAAGGCCTGGCCTTCGTGCCCCGGATGGGACGGCCGTGAGCCCTGGACCCTGCTCCGGCTGAGGCAAACCCCTTGGCCTCACAGGTCTGAAGTGGCTCTCTCTCATCAAGAAGACCAGGGAGCGGCAGCCTGACGTCCTGGCCTTCTGTGTCCCGCTGCTGCGGGAGGCTGCCTACGAGCTGTGGCCCGAGAGCCAGCGGGTCGCCCTGCACCGCAATTGTGCCGCCTTCCTGGAGCGGCACGCGCACACCTGCGAGCTCTGCGGCCAAGGGGACTTCATCGCCTTCCACCGCTTCGCCAGCCCCAGCGCCCGGGAGGGAGGGAGCTGTCGGGGCCCCGCTGACCAGGGCGACTCGGGCAGCTGGGAGGCCTTGGTGCTCGCAGGACAACACCTGAAGAGGAACAGGACCCACACTACCGAGGGTATGCTGTGCCCCCTGCTGCACAGCCCGGGCCCTCCGGGAGCCCGGGGGGTGTGCTGGGGACGGGGTGGGAGTTGATCTGCTAGGGACGAGCCCAGTAGGGGAGGACAACCCCTACAGGCTTTCCTCGGGGTGCTGGGAGCCTTGCAAGGATCCTTGCAAGCCTGCTGGGGAGGGGAGCGTCTCGTACCCCAGGGCACGCGAGGAGGTCTCTAACCCCCTGCTTTCTTTCCAGACGCTGCTGATGCTCTGCGGCAGCAGCAGCCGGCTTTCGTGGAGGAGGATTTTGGGTGAGCAGGCCAGGTTTTGAGTGGTTTTGAAAGCCAGAGAGCTCAGGGTCTCCAGGGGTACAAAGGAAGTGGCGGCATTTGGCTGCCGGTCGTGACTCCAGCGTAGGGAAGAGGCTTTCTGTGGGGTGGGAGCTGGGAAGAGATGGCCACAGAGATGAGAGAGCGCTGGAGGAAGCCCATGGGCTCCAAGCCATCGTCTCCCTCCACTGGAGCAGCCCTTGCTTTCCAGTTCCTACGGGGCAGTGCTGCAAAATCTGCAGGGGAAGGGCTGCCAGCGGGGTTTGCCTGTGGGAGGTGACAGAAAGCCCAGGTTGCCGTTTCCTCCCTGCCTACAAAGCACCCAGACGGGTCACGGCTGCCCGTGGCCTCCTGCTCTGCTTTGGAGAAAGGGCTTTGGATGCTGACTCGGGGGGGAGAAAGACCGATGTGGGTGACACCCACGTATTCTTTGCTCTCTCTTGCCCTGGGAACTGTTGGACAGCGTGGCAAGGAGTGAGGCGAGAATGGAGTGTGAATGCAAAGACATCGCAGAATCGGTGCTCGTGCCTCTGGCTCGGCACTACACGGCAGCAGGCGACACTGCCAGAGCCTTTTACTACCTGCTGGAGTGCGCGGCTGCCTACCTGCGCGTCTCCAACAGCTACATGGTGAGTTCCCTGCCCACCAGCACCCACCGCGCTTGCAGTCCTCCCAGTTGCCTGGCTCTGGGCAGGACAGCTTCCCCGTTGCGATCGGGCATGCCTTGGCGGGGCCTTGGAGGGGCAACGCTGGGGTCAGGCCCTGGCTTTCTCCCCTGGTTTGCCTCTTCTGCGGCAAGAGACGCAGGGCGCTGTGCCCTGAGCACGAGGGGCCTCAGCAGGGAGGCGGTGTGAAGGATCACGGGTGCCTGTGCTCTGAGCCAGCGTGGCTGTGTTTGGGCGGGCAGCAGCAGGGGGAGAAGCAGGCCCTCTTCAGAGAGATGCCAGAGGCACCGCGGGAGGATGAGGCTGGCCATGGGCTCTGTGCCCACGCTCACCTGCTCTCCGTCTGCTTGCACAAAGGCCCTCGTGAAGCTGAACGAAGCAGAGGTGCTGAGGAACTCAGTGAAGAAAGCAAAGGTGATCGCCCGCTTTGAAGAGGCCACCTTCTTCAGCCTCAAAGGGGAGGTAAAGAGACGGGGTGGTCGGGAGGGATCTCCTGGGGGATGGAGCTGGAGGCCTTTCCTGGCTGCGGGGGATATCCCTGGCGTCTCCAGCCACTGGCAGCTTCCTGAAGACTCTTGGGCAACTCGTCCGTATTGGGATGTTTCCCTTCTCCGGTGCAGGTCTGCCTTGTCATGGGACGCAGGAGGCTGGCAAAGAAGATGCTCAGGGAGGCGCTGAGCCTGCTCAAAAGGCAGTTCCCCCGGACCTCCCTTGGAGCCTTTGTCCAGTCCCAGGTGGAAAAGTTGCCGCGTGCCGCTTTCGTGGCCAGCAGAGCATCCTCCCTCCCGCAGGAGGCCCGGTACGAAGCAGAACTGAGAACCCAGGGGAGGAAGAGTCATTTCCTGCCTGGTCCCAGGCATCCGGGCCAAGACCTGCCTGGACTTGAGGCCCCCTCTAACCCAGCGCAGAGTCCTTAGCAGGAGTGAGGCCTGGAGGAGCCATGGGCGGGCAGAAGAGGGACTGGCCGAGCCCCACGCTCACCCCTCCCTGCACAGCCACGGGAACAAAACCGGCCTTTGGGCAAAAAGCAGCCTGCAGCCGGGGAGGTGTCTGCCGGCACGCGTTGGCTGCAGCAGAGGGTTGGTGGTGGCTGGGACGAGAGACCTGCAAGCAGGGAGCAGAGGCTGGAGAGGGGCGGGGGGTCTGGCGGCAGGCACAGGGCATAGGGAAGGAGCAGGAGGTGGAGGTGAGGAGGGAGAATGAGGGAGCTCCGAGGGAGATGCCCCTTTTCCTGTCGGTTCCTGGCTTGGCTTGGCCCTCCCGGCAGCTTCCCCTGGCTGCGCTGCTTTGTGTGTCCCCTCCTGCTCCAGCAGCCCTCCCTCCCTCCGCTCCCATTCCTCCCAGGAGGCGGAACTGGCTTGTCCACTGCCTGGATTTCCCCCGACCCTGCCTGATTTGTCCCCGTACAGCTCGTGCCCCTGGGCCCAGCAGTTTCTCTTGTCCGGCAGGAGGAAGAGGCTGGCCTGGCTGCTGTGGCAGCGCCACTGCCTTGGCTTTCTGGAGCATCTCTTCAGCCTGGAGGACACGTCCAGCGGACAGACGTTCTCCTGCCTGGCAGCGCGCATGAGGGCCAACACAGACAGGGCAGCGCAGTCCTACTTGGCAGCAGACGCCCACCCCAGATAGACTGAAAACAGAAGGGTGGAAATGAAGTGATTGAATTAAACATCTCCTTTCCTATGACCTCTGTGGTCGGGCCGTTCTTTCCAAGGTGTGGGAAGATCCGCTCTCTCCTGTTTCTGTGGAGGGTGACTGTTGCTCCATGAGCGATGGCTACAGCTCTCTCAGCTCCCTGGTGCAGACTCCTGATTGAAGACGCTTTGGATTTTAGGTCACATTAAAACCAGAGACCCTCTAAAGCCCCTGCCCTCTCTGTGGCTCTTGTTCCTCACCACCCAGCTACAGTCAGCTGGCTCCTGCAGGTCCCTGTCTTTTCCCCAGCTAAAGGGGAGGAGAAACTTGTTTAAAAAGGCAAGGGGGATGGGAAAAGGACAAGTGAAATGGCCTCAAGTTGTGCCAGGGCAGGGTGAGGTTGGCCCTGGGGAACAATTCCTTCCCCAAAGGGCTGTCAGGCACTGGAAGGGGCTGCCCAGGGAAGGGGGCGAGTCCCCACCCCTGGGGGGATTTAACAGCCGGGCAGAGGCGGTGCTGAGGGACAGGGTTTGGGGGTGGGATGGCAGGGGTAGGGGAACGGTTGGGCTTGATGATCTTAAAGGGCTTTTCCAACCTAAATGCTTCTGTGATGCTCTGACAGGAAGCGCAGGGGTCTCCTTTCTTCTTGGGGCTGCGGGCTGTCCTTCTCCTCCTTGCAATGAGCTGGGGTCCCTCAGTCGTGCTGACTGACCCATGACCGTGCAGCATCCAGTGTCAAGGTGTCCCTGCCCCTGGTGGGGGAGTTGGACCTCGAGGGTCTTTAAGGTCCCTTCCAACCTGTTCTATGATTGTACGGGTCCAGGAAATGGAGGCCGTGAGGGGCAAAAGATGAGGCCTTGCTCTGACAGGGGCAGACGTGGTGGGAAGACCCCAGTGGAATTTCCCATTTGTCGTCTTGGTTACATCTTGTCTCTCTCATAGAAACTGTTACTTCAGGCAGGAAATGACTGAGCCTCAGAGGAGGCTGCAAGAACAGCCTTAAATGAAGAGTACCTCTTGTTTTTCCTCAGGCTTCTTCCTCAGCGGCACCATCCTACGCCCGTTCCTTCCCCAGCCGGGGGGGCCGGCGGCAAGCAGGCGTGCTCTGCCTCGCCGCACGGCGGTAGGTCTGGGGAGGTGGGTCAGGGCGCCAGAGGGACAGTGGGAGTGTGCAAGCTGTGCGCTGGCGTGGGCCTATCTCGCAGCCTCTGCCTTTGCAAGATGGAGGTGGGGTCCCTCGAGCGGAACGGGCGGGGTGAAGCGCTGGGGGGGCAGAGGGGGCCGAGGGGTCAGGCAGGGCGGAGCGAGGCTGAGCCTGGTAGAGAGGGGCTGGGGGAAGCTCTCTCCCAGGGGCTTTGCTGCTGCTCCCCTGCTCCCTTTGGGATGGGCAGCAAATGAGACTGGCCCGCCCCGGCCAGGCCCCTCTGGCCCCTGAGGGGCTGGGGGGGCCCTGCTCCCCAGCCCAAACCGGTCACCCCAGTGTCGCACTGGTCCCGGACAGCCCTGGTGAGAGCAGCCCCGAGCCGGTCCCTTTGCCCAGCCTGCCTGGCTGCCGGGGGCTCTCCAGGCAGCTCCAGACGAGCCTGGCTGGCCTCGGCCTGGCCTGGGATGGCGCACCAGGATGGGGACGTTGGCAGCTCCCGCCTGTGCCACACCTGGATGTCCCCGGGCGAGCACAGAGATCATGCCTGGAGCAGGTAACTGAGAGGTCCCCAGCTATTTGTTCAGACAAGACACACGTGCTTCCTTTCTGCCCTGCAAGCGTTTCCCATCCCCAGGGTTTCCCATCCCACCGGTGATTTCTGGGGGGAGATCAATCTCTTCTCCAAGGGAAGGGCACTGGTGTCCCCGCAAGGCCAACGTGTGTGTGCTGCCCCGTCCCACAACGGCGGTGGGGACAGTAGGTATTTGGGGCAATGTGGGGTTGTTTTTGTCCTCCCCCACTCTGCCCCACTGAGGGGGGAAACTGATTCTCCTAGCTGTGGCGGAACCTGAACCCGTACTGGTACTGTGTGGCCAGGATGGGAAACTGTCACCAAGATTTGGCAGCTGGCCAGTGCCGACCGAGCAGAGGGGCTGGGACACAAAGTACAGCACGAGAAGAGGAATTCTTGCATTTGTGCACATTATTGGTCCCGTTCAAACTGGGGCACCCCGACTGCGCTCTCACACGGGGTTCTTATGCCTTTGAAAGCGTTCAGGTGCAACGTGATTTGACCAGTCGCTGCTTAACACACACATGCACACGCTGCTGTTCTGCAAAGCAACTCTGACTCTGTGGCACTGTCATCCATCTGCTGCTGTCTGGATCCAGACGTCCCTGCAGTCGGCCTTGCTGCAGCTCCTTACCTGCCATGCCAGATCACGGGAGGGCCTGTCTGGGCCTGTAATGAGGAGCTGTCATCCCAGTACTCACTGGGAAAGAACATGAGCAATAAGGTTAAATCGTAAAAGGCCATGTCAACTTCAAGTTTGAAGTGAGGGGGAAAAACGAAGGTTTTAAGGAGAATGATGGCTGCGGTTAAGGCAGGCAGTCCAACGATCCTTGTAGGAGCTTTCTGGATGGAACAGAATGGGGCGAGACTGTACTTCAGGACAGAAAAGGATGTGGCGGTAGCTGAGCCGATCAGTGTTGGGTTTTGTGAGAGACCTCCTCTGCACAGCCACAACGGAGCTCAGAGAGACTGGGGGCAGAGAGGGGTGGTGGTGGTGGAGCCCAAATAATACCCTGCTGGGCTACTGCCAGGCCCATCCCAGGGACATCAGCCATCAAAGTCCGATCTGCACAAGCCCAGAGGAGCATGGGGGTGCACAGTGGCAGGCAGGGACCCCAATCAAGGGCTCAGATCAAGGAGGAGCAGCCACCTTGTCTGGGCCCCTTCTCGCCCCCTCTCAGGGCTGTCCCAGCACAGCCGTCAGCCCCAGTGTCCAGGCGTGACACCCATCTGGACGAGTCCATCGGGGGCAGCTCTGCAGATCCCCTCTCGAACTGCGGGGTTACTTCCTAGGGGTGGGACATGGTGGGATGCAGGGGAAAAGCAGCTCACATAGGACTTATGATGGGGTCTTTAGGGCTGGAAAAAAAAGGCGGAACAAGGGAGGGGTTTGGGTGATTTTGGGAGGAACAGGAGTGGGAAAACACAGGGGCCAGTCATGTGTAAATGGTTTGCTGGTCAGTCTGCTTGTCTGGCTGTGCCCTGTGCCTGATCACCTCTCTGACCATCAGACCATCAGCAATCAGCACTTGAAGGACAAATGATGTATGCAATCCCCAGTGAGGGCTGTATCTCATACATGTTCCACAGGCTGTGTAAGACTTGACCACTGGCAATGGAGACCTACAGAAAGATTCGAGCTAGATGTCCAGGTGTTAATGGGCACTGGGGTGATCCTGTTCCTAATCCCGAGCAGGCCAGAGAACAGTCCGTGGCCTGTTTTTAGGCTTGTGATTAGTTCCGACCTAGCCTGTGGCTCCCAGGTGTGCACCTCAGTGATCAGGCTTCCTCACAGAGCAGCGAGAGAATGCTTGGAGCCACAGGAGGAGTCTAGCGGGAGGCTGACCTAGAGAAAGCAAGGTAGGGCAAGGCATTTACAAAAAGAATCATGATCAAGTCTGCCAAGGGCATTTGGCTGGTAAGGGAGAAGGACAGCTAACTCATCGTTTGGAGGTCTAGTAGGAGAATATCAGCTCAAGGCCTTGATGAGAGCAGCTTTAATGCAAGGCATTGGCAGTGTCAGAGGGAGGAACCATACGGCTTGGTTCAAGTTTGTGGGTGTTGGGCAGGAGAGGCTTGTAGAAAGTCATAAATAGTACGTTGAGAGAGTCTGGGGCAATGAATTTGTGATCCAAGTGAAATCTCTGGAATTTTACACTAGGAAGAAACTAAAAGATCTGTTTATAATGAAAAGCTTGCCAGGAAGGAGTGGGGAAAGAGTGTCAGTGTTGGTGTGAAGAAGATGAGTGTAGCAAGGGGAAGGACTAGAGGAGCAGAAAAGCAGAGATATTCATGCCTTTTGGACAGGAGTGTCGGAGTACCAAGGGCCGGGGATGGTTGTGATGCCAAAATAATTTTTCAGTTTTCCATGTGTATATCTGTATATCTTGTGTCCTGTACCTTGCATTCAGAAAGCAGTACCTTTTGGGGGGAAGAAAAAAAAGGGTAGTGCTTTCCAAGGAGTAAAATTTACTTAGTTTTAGCGAGCAGGTAGGTGAACAGAGCAAGTACATTCCTCACCTGGTGTCCAGCTGTTAATGTGAGAGGGTGTTATTAAGAACCTGCTAGATAAATATACTCTGTTTTTTGCATTCTTACCAAATTTCATGGAAAACCTCACGTTACTTTACAGAAGCAAGTGGCAGAAACTGTATGCATTTGACATTATTTTCTGATTGGGGAAGTGCAAACCTGTGACTTGCCTGTTATTGCTCATGTAATCTGTGGCGGACCTAGGACGTGGAGCAAGATTACCATGCTTAGTCTTACCCTTCTGGAGTATTAAAACCATTTCCTTGAAACACTTTCTCAAAGTGATAAGAAATCCCTTTCTGAAATAGTGGGTTTCATAGGAGCTGCATCTTAGCTAAGCAAGATGACCGAATTGTTGTTACTCAGACTGATGAGAAGTCACCCAGCAGTTTCACTGAGGACAGAACAATCTCTCTCTTCTGTGTTTTGTAATTTCTGGAAAGCGTCTTGCGTAAATTGGTCTTAAGGTTTTGCAGGTTTTCAGATCTATTGTGTCAGTAACATGAAGGTAATAGTGAAACCTATAGGCATCTGTGTAGTGCATTTTGAATTTAATCTGCAACAATACGTAAACAGTTTAATGTTATGTCAATGTACGTTAGTTTCATCAGAAGGAAGTGAAGAGAAAGAAGGTGATGATGGTGAATATGCTCGACAACGTTATGACTTTCGACAGAGGAAAACGGTTGAGCACTATCAAGCTCCACTGGAAAGTAGGTTCCATGCACAGCTTCTCTTAAGAACTAATTTCTTGCCTATAAGGGAGATTTTTCTTTGACCGAAAAGATATACACAAGGTCAACCTGTATAAATTTCTTACCTTCATTCTTCAAGTGAATGTTATTAAATACATGTATCCTGTGCAATTTATATTTCTTTGCCATTGGCACACGACTTGTGTCTTGCCTTTAAAGAGCTGGGGTTGGGGTGGTTTTGTTTTGGATTCT
Organism: Gorsachius magnificus; assembly: GCA_034008185.1. Taxonomy (NCBI): domain Eukaryota; kingdom Metazoa; phylum Chordata; class Aves; order Pelecaniformes; family Ardeidae; genus Gorsachius; species Gorsachius magnificus. The sequence continues at coordinate 22,273 of CM067100.1, forward strand.
AGGTACAAGTCAACTTGATTAGTTTATAAGCAGGAATCATCTACTGGTCATCAACTGTCATTTGTTGCTTGGAAGTCCAGTTGTCTCTCCCACCGACCCACCGACTCTTTTTCCAAGTCCTCAGGTATCAATTTTACAATTGATAGGACTTGCAGCTAGAACCTTGCAAGCGTTTGTTGTGCTGGGGATAAAATAAGAATCTGTCCACTTCTTACACAGCTAAATTAGTTCTGCGTTAGGAAGTGTAATTACTAGAGATTTAATTGTTAGTTTTATGTATTCTCGGTCAGCAAAAGTCAATCAGGGTATATTGAAATATGACTTTAAATTATTTGCTTTCAGTAACTTTAAAAGTATTATAAGTGGTGAAGCGGTGGCTTCCCCTGGGTGAGCGCTATCACCTATTTCAAAACCACTGTTTGAAAACACACTAGCAAGAATTTTACAAGCCTTGCAGCGAGAGTGTTTCCCCATGCAGAGCTTGCACTAAAGAAGGACCAACACCAAGGTATAACGATAAAATCCACTTCTTTAAAGTTCAGCCAAAGCAAAACCTTCTGATTTCTGCAACCAAGATACACAGACCTCCCAGCCCTGATAACAGTAGAATTTTATATAGGCACATGCATGCCTTTATTTCAGGAATATCACGCGTAGTTTTTATTCTGGATTCTGAACTGAAGTGCTGGGTGGGAGCTGTGAACGACTTGCAATAGGCAGGAAGAGAACGATGCGTCCCCTACCAGAGCGCCCTGTTTGTGACAGTAGCTCACATCATATTTGTCATTTGTAGAGATGGATTTAATGTTTAATGTATGAGGCACCGCTTTCAAAAGAAGTATTTAAAAGGGGGGGGAAGGTAATTTTTACATGAATGCTTCTAATTCCTGTCTGAAGAATGTCAAGGCCACAAGACAAGTAGAAGTGGTTTAAACTAAATATGGTTTTAGCTGTCATGATTTTTAACCATAGTCTCTTAATTTAAATGTTTCTGGATCACACTGCACACTTGCAGGTGAGATCAGAATGTTCTAGGAGTGCATACTGGGGCTTGGCTTGCAGTGTATATGTGAGCTCACACTCCTGACTGCATCAGCCCTGGTCAGGTTTAGTCTGTCAGCTGGTGGACAAAACCTCCAAGTTTTCACCAACAGAGAGACGTACCTTATGCAAATTATGGGACACAGGACAGCTTTGCAGAGACTTGTGCAATCTCTTTAGATCTGTGGTAGGATGAATTCTTCAGAAAATAGCGTTCAGCATGTGCCCTCAAATGAAGAAATACTCGATAAGGGGTTTCCAGCACTGATCTAGAACCTGTATTAATGCGAGAGCAAGATACGGACGATTCAGGAAAGTTAACAAACCTCCATTTTCTTTCAGACAGTTTACATCACATTTTAAGAAATGAGGCAATTGACAGTGATGGGGAATCACCATCAATCTCTGAAGATAAGCCAAGGCATGAAATGGGTGCTAGACAAAATGAAAAATTCCTGTTTTAGCAGGTAAGTGTTTGTCCCCTTTATGTTTACATTTTTAAGATGGCTGGGTCTGTAAACAGTTTGGGCATGAGGGGTGGAGTAAAATGGGGGGCGGGGGGGAGGGTGATCAATATTTGCAAGAAGTAAGCATGAAGATCCAGCTGGGTGCTGATGTTCTAATGGAGTACACTGCCATAACCCATCAAACCAAACGGCCCGGTCCTCTTTTCCTAAGTCAAAGCAGTCCACAGACTATTGGAATACATAGATTTAATCCATGCTATTTCTTGAAAGACTGAAGACCAAAGAAACGTGCTGTCTGTCCTTTTAACAAAAAAAACCTGTATGGATTTGTGTAGCCATCTTTTGCCCCTCTACCTTCCAAGACCGTTTAAATAGTAGTGAATTATGTAGCAGAATCAAAATTGAGAAATGGTTTGTTAAAACACTGTGAGAAAAACAATGTCTCCCTTTTGTGCCTTTAATCTACTAAATTTATGTTAATCTTCTGACACTTCAACGTGGAAGTCATATAAGCCAACAGTTGAAAACACAGATTGTTGTCATCACTGTTGGGTTTGTTATTTTTTCTCCATTTCTATTGCTCTGCTGTCCAGAAAATCTTCTGACCTGCTGAGCTTGGGATCTTTGACTTCAGCCAGCAAAGGTACAACAGCATTGTGGTGGAAAAAACAAATGCTCCTCGCACATGTGTTTCATGCTAGTAAAGCAAGATTACTAGGAAATGAATACACAATTCAGAGATGAAACAATTAGAATGACTGAATAAAATAAATTTACATCTTACACATATTTAGTGTGCTGCTGTAATTTAACCAATCCAGTTGTGTACTTCTTCAGACACAGCTGATGTGTTTCAGACACAGAAAGGTCGTTCTGCTCCTTCCTTCCCCCTGTCTTCAGTAACTATAGCCAAATTTCAGCTAAACGTGACAGATGTAGAGATCTCACAGTTACTTAAACTCAAGACCTTCTGAAAACTGGTGTGTACAGGCAGTGAAGAGATCTAGACTGGTGTGTGCTGGGAGCTGTTATTCTCCCACACACCAGCTGTCATGCGTGTACTTAGCAGGACAGTCCCCCCTCTGATTGAAGAGCTCTTGCAAATAGCGGATATGCTGGGGACTGGAAGGATGTCTTAGGGGAGGTGTGGTACAAGTTTGTAAGAGAATGGGCTTTGATAGTCTTCCTGGTCACCAACCAGCTCATTGCTTGCTGGAACGGAGAGTATTTACAAAGAAAAAAACGTATAGGAAAAAACCTTTAACACCTTTGTGCCTATTCATCACTTCATGTTTAAACTTCTTTTCTTCTTATTGTTCTAGAAATGCCTATTACCAGCCAACATCTTGCAGGCCACGGTTCCTAATAGTTGGAGAGCCAGGCTATGGGCAAACTTCTCATTTGGCACCTGCACTAATACAGGCCCTGGAAAAGTTTCCAGTTTATACACTCGACTTACCTGTTTTGTTTGTTAGCATCACATCACCAGAAGAAACGTGTGCACAGGTATCTTTTTTCTCTTCATTCTCATAGGATTCACAAACTGTATATAAACTAGTAAAGTAAGGAAAATTCATTGTGAATGGAGGTGGCCTGGTTTGAAAGTGCTGTGCTGAAAATGTACTTCTCTTCTAGATCGAATGATGGAATAAGGATGTTGTGCATGGCCATCTTTTGCATTCCAAATGAAACAGTGAAGGTGTTGCTAGCAGCTTGGGAAGCTGGGAGGTGCTGCTAAAACACCCCCCTTTACGGCAAGAAATCCTGCCCATCTCGGGGGATCCAGAAAGTTGTTTTCATTGCTTCTTGAGACTCTGTGCTCCCAGTAGGTGGCTCTGCATCAGCCTGACTGCATGTCGTGCAGTTTGTGTAGCTTTCTTTTTTATAATATTTGTAAGGCAATCAACAATTTCCAAAGTGTTTCCTTTTTTACATATACATATACAGCTTCTGCTGCTGCAGTGTATGCAGGAAAAGCATTAACATTCATGGAACACCTACGTTTCTCCAGTGGTGTGTTTTTCTTACCTTGGAAAATTAAATATAAGCAGACTTTGTGCTTTTGTACTTTTAGGCAGGAAATCCATGTTGTTGTTTGGCATCGCTGTATTAAAATACTTTGACCTTTAGTAGCAGCATTTGAGAGCTGTACAAGTAAGGACGGACACGTTACGTGACTGGCTACTCATCTGTCACATAAGAGGAACAATTCCTTTTTTGTTATGCGATGGTGGCACCTGCAGTCGTAGAACTGCCCTGTCTAGTCACTGCCCAGATACACCACGCGTGCTTCCCATCTTGTGGCAAGAACTCCCTGAGTATTGGTAATCTGAAAGGGGTGCACGGAGAAATTTGTCATGTGAAAGGACTGTCGCCACTCCCCTCGTGCGGTAGATGCAAGTCCCCTGCTGCGATGGAGGCACCATCTGTAGGCAATGGCTCGTGGTCTTCCAAAGCACGTCACCTGGTCCTTTGGTGATGAGAGGCTGTGAGTGAGTGAGCTATTCAGGCAGGCTGGAGACTGGTCACCTCTTGTAAAAGGTACTTGAAATTATTAATTGTGAGCAGGCTTCTTGTACAGCGTCAGCCCTCATCTTTTCACATAGGTCTTTGTTTGTTCAGGCTGTGCTCCAGGCTGACTTGGACGTGTGCCCGCTCTGAATTGAGAACGGTGCAGTCGCAGCCGTGTAGCGATTTCCCCAGACTCACGCACCTTGCTGAAGGGTTAGTCTTGCTTTTTCAGGCTCACCACCACACCAGTTGAGCTGTGAGGCTCTTTAGGAGTTCTCTTACACCTAAGGAGTTCTGAAATCAGGCAGGGATTCAGGTCCGTTTTCTGTCTGCATAACAATGCTATATTTGAGTCAAAGTGAAAATTTTACCTTCTTGTTAAGGAGTTGTTCTTTCGTGTGTTTGGTTTGATGTTTCAGTTTCATGTACTCCGGTTTCATAAGATAATTTGACTGATACACAGTTATTTATTAGTCTCTTCTACATGGTTTAAGTTTTGTTATCCAAGCTTTCATTTTACCAGTTGATGGGAGAAGCTCAAAGAACAGCACCGAGTGTAATTTATGTGCCACATATCCATTTGTGGTGGGAGGCTGCTGGACCTACCCTGAAAGCCGTTTTTACGACTCTGCTGCAGAACATTCCAGCATTTGCTCCAGTTTTGCTGCTTGCAACATCTGATGTGTGTTACACACTGTCCTGATTTTGGCTGGGATAGAGTTAATTTTCTTCATAGTGCTGTGTTTTGGATTTAGTACTAGAAGAATGTTGATAACACACTGATTTTTTTTGTTGTTGCTAAGCAGTGCTCAGACTACTCAAGGACTTTTTGAGTTTCTCCCGCTCAGCCAGGTGCATAACAAGTTGGGAGGGAGCACAGGACAGCTAACCCAAAGAGCTATTCCATACCATATAACGTCGTGCTCGGGGGGGGTTAGTTGCTTGGTCACGGGCCGAGTGATCGCAGCTTGGGCAGAGTGATCGCGGCTTGGGGGGAGTGATCGCTGGTCGGGACAGACTGGGCATCGGTCAGTGGGTGGTGAGCAATTGCGTTTTGCATCACTTGGTTTATATATCCTGTATATTCTGTTACCATTATTACTATTACTGTTGTTATTCTTCTCTTTTATTAAACTGTCTTGATCTCAACCCACAGGTCTTACTTTTTTTTTCCCAATTCTCTCCCCCATCCCACTGAGGGAGGCAGGGGTGAGCGAGTGGCTGTGTGGTGCTGAGTTGCCAGCCAGGGTTAAATCACGACAACAGAGGTATTTCTGTGGATATTTTTCTTACTTTTTTTCCAATGTCTTGTTAGTTTATAAATCCTTTAAGCACTTGAGTACTCTGCATTCTTAAGCAAACCCATGCTGTTATTACTCAGGCACCCTAACCAGGTGTCTTGAAATTTGCTTAGATGAAACAATGCTGAAAGCATTTGTCTACAGTGTTTTCTGAATAAAGAGATTGACTTTGACTCAACTTTTTCCCCCTTCACACCCTCATGCTTATTAGACAGATCTATAAATTCACTTCAGACAATAATTCTGGCAACTTCAAGATCGTTATGTATGTACTTAGTCAAGAATATACAGTGCTTGAAATGTAAATGGGAAAAAGATATTTTTTACTGAAAACATTTTTCTGAAAAGTGAAAGATATTTTTACTGAGGAAGTATGTTGGTCACACTGTTCATGATGGAATGTCATTTCGAATTTAAATTCCTTACTAAAAATTTCAGTTTCTTTCTTCATATAGGTGAAAGCTTTACAAATTAGAAAGCGAAGTTCCAACTTCTGTTTAAGTAACTTGGAAATCAATTTTTAGCTGTATTCTTTATCACAATTCAGTAAGAGCTTTCTAGAGACCTGAGAGTGTGCATTAAAGGAAAGCATTCAAAATGTGAATATGCTGCTCTGATTATTTTGTCTCAATTACTGGGGGGAGGGAGTGGTTACCTACATGTGTTTATCATCAAATGTGTTGAAAGGGCTTAACTTTCTACGTAACTTTTTCTACTGTTAATAAATTCCTTCTAAAATAAGTATTGAAATTCCTTCCATACCTTTTGGTAGTAGCGATTGAAAAATGGAGTAAAACTTCGACGTATGCAACTTAAGACACCTCATTTAAATGAATTAAAAAAAAAAACAAAACAAAGAATAAACCACCTTACCAAAATGTCCTTGCTTGTCTCTTGAAGCCTGCCTGTTCCCTCTATAGCTTCCATAAAGATTCAAGCTAAAGGACAGCAAGGCAGGTCAATACAAAATCAGCAGGTTTGGAGGTGGTGAATGTCACCACTCTATCACTGTATCCTATGGTCCCTTCACTGAGCTTTAACTCTAGAGGTATTCCTTAGAGAAGATGTTTTTATTTGCCATGCTAACCTATGAAAATCTAAACTTGTAAGGCCAAGAAGGTAACTTTTCACAGTTTGTCTTATCCAGATGATTGTTCAGTTTAATTCAGAAAGATACTCATCTTTTTGGAACAGAATACGAATTTGTGTGGCCTTATATCTGAAATATCTTTTCTCCTCATGCTTTAGATAAAAGAATTGTTTATGAATGATTATGAAGTTTTCAAAATCGAGTTGCCTGATCATGAAGAAAGAAGAATGTTTTTTGAGGACTTAGTTCTAAATCAAGCTGCTAACCCTCCTGCATCAAAAACAAAGCAGGTGAGGATATTCTATATATAAAGCTTTGCTAGCTCTAATAGTTACGCAGTGTTTGCTTTGGTGGTCATCTTCTATTTAAAATTTTTCATACGCTTTTATTTGAATACCATAAGTTGACTAAAAGTTTCTGATTAATTTAAGTTTGGCAGACATTGGAAGTGCTGCCTCTAGCACAGCCACCTAAGCCTCGAGAGCTGACAGAGGAAGAAATAAAACAGCAGGAGGAGGAGGAGGATATGCTGCATGAACTTCGGATTTTCTTATGGGATGTGGCTAATAGACTTGTCACTGACAGATGATTCAGAGCATTTAAAAAGCCTGTTGACCCAGAAGAGGTAAATTAGTGTTGATCTGTAATACCATTTTATCAGTCTGTACTTATAATTTCCCTGTGTTCATATTTCTCAGTGTTTGTGTGCTTTTTATAAGAAGGTTTATCTTTGGTTTTAGGACCGTACTGTCACCAAAATTGGGAATAATCCTCATAACACCAATGCAGTGTTAAAAGGCAGGCATTCTTTATTCATGGCTCCAGATACAAGGGGGATTGCTCCACCTAGCGTGCATATCTCTGTACTATCTCTTACAGTTTAAATACATGTTCTATATGAATATTCATAGTTTATACAAATTATTTCTAGGAGTAGGTGGAGAGTTCCAAAAAACCATTAACATATTGTCCCTCCTTTTTACACATGTGCAATCTGTTCTGGGGGGTCGCATCTGGGGGTCTTTTGGATGAAGGCAAAACGTCTTCCTCACTTTTAATTGTTCAACTTCCAAGGTTGGCACATCCTGCCAACTGTCCATCTGTTACTTCTCTTCCTTTATCTTCCATGTGCTGTTTGTTCCCGTTCCTCCTGGTCAAGAAACCTTGACAAATCGTCATTATCTTTCTTACTTTATCCTCTCCCAGTTCCTCCCATCCTTTGGTAAGGTTGTAAGTCTACTAAGTAACTACTGACTTTAGCAAAGCATCAGCAAACTAGACAACAAGGCCTAAGTCTTATGCACGTAAGGCCGCTTACATCATTGTTAACTTTAACCCTTAAGGCATCATTCCCCCCGTTTGGAAGTTTTGAAATAATCATCTTTTCAATACTTCCATCTTAAATCAATTTCTCACTGCTGATGATTCAATTGCTTATTATTCACTACATGATGGTGGGAGCATTGTGATCAAATCACTCAAATCTTGTCTCTTGGCTACTGCTTGCATGATTAACCAGTTGAGGACAGTTCTCTTAGTGAATTCCTTCTTTAGACAATAGTAAATGAGTAGTATCACCAAGAATACTATTAATAATAGCAACACAGTACCAATTAAGGTTTTTAGCCAGGAGCTCAAGTTCCATCCTAACCCACTGAACATTTTGTCCAGCCAATTCTCTTGCATGTCTTGTTGAATTTCTTGAGTATCTTTTTCCATTTGTCCCAGTAAACTCAAATCATGTTCAACGTCTTGGGTAACATTTGGGATGTGTATGCAACAATGATCTATCTTATCTTTCAAATATCCGCAAACTCCATGTTCTTTTAATAAGAGCATATCCAAAGCCATTCTATTTTGCAGGGTCATCCTCAAGGTCGCTTGTAACTGTAAATTTACTTGTTTGAATCCTTTCTTTGTCACACTAGCCAATTTTTCTACCTGACCAGTTAATCTGTACAACCAGGCCCTATTCTTGTAAATTGATAAGGAAGCCAATAAAGATTCTAAAGCCCATCCAATTCTTAATCCTGTCGAAGGTTCATTCCATTCCGCATCATCAATTTGTGATCTTTTTGTCTGAATTTATTTTAAATTTTCAGGGTTTCCTCTAAAGGGAGACTTTTTCCAAATTGGACATAAGGTTGGCATTCCTAAAGTGATTTGATTCACTTTCCCATCCACCGGTAGGTGGGTAGACCAGGTTCCATCACTCATTGCCCAAACTAAATGTCCTGGACTCTGAATTGTAGATCTTTCACAATTAAATATTGTCCCCCTCCTGGGCTTATACATATCAGTTAGTTGTAAATAATTTCTGAGTCCTCTACACCAACATCCATATTTCAGTGCAGCTGCTAGGGGTGGAATATCTTGTTCGGCTTTACTGACTCTGCTACAATTATATATCTTTTTACAATTCCACCAGGATACAATGATTTCTTTTTCCTGGGAGGTACATTCTTTGTCAGTAACTGGGAAAGTTGAGAACCAGTTACCATCCAAGTAAAACACCAGGAGGCATTGGCCATGTACTGAAAATGAGATAAGATGGTCATTGACCATAGTGAATCCCAACCATCTCTTGTTTAGTTTGATTTCCACACCCCCTGGTTGCGTTGATGATCAGCTGAACATATAGTTCTGCCGGCTGTACCCATCCAACAGCAGGGACTTGCTTACAATATGTGTTATCAATTTTAAGTTCCTCACTACTCAGGTTGGTTGTCAAGATTCCCCTTGGAACTGATTCACCTTCTGCTCTTGGGATCGGGAGACATGCAGTTTTTTGGGTTATATTTTGTAAGTTAGCAAACTCTTTTATCAGTCCTACCATTAAATTTTCTTCTGGAGTTCTTCTTGGGATGTATCAACTGTTCTGCTTCTATTGACAGCAGATCCTCACTCTCTGCCCTCAATCCTGATCAATCTGCCTTTACTTCAAACAATGCTCCTATCATCATCAGTCTCCAAATCAGAATCCATTTTTCCCATATTTTACAATGATATCCCCCCTTTTAAACATATTTTAAATCAGTTTTGCAGTCTCTGGATCCCTATTGATGATCTTCCATGAAGGGGCTTCTTCACTCGAGTGTAGTGCATCCACGGTTCCACTCCTTTCACCCTTTCACTTTAATTGCAGTAGAAGTTGTTAACAGTACCTGGAAGGGTCCCTTCCACTTCTCCTGCAGTGGTTTAGAGTCCCATGTCTTTATGTACACAAGATCACCTGGCTGATACTGATGTGCAGGCGTATCCAAGGCAAGCGATCTTGTCAGCACGATGTATCTTCGGAGGGCTCCAATGACTTTTCCTAGAGAAATCAAATACACTTTCAAATCTGTTTCCCCTGCTACCTTCATATCCCCTGGGATGAGAGGAGTTTGGTAAGGTTTGCCATACAAAATTTCATATGGACTTATACCATCCTTAGATCTCAGTTGGATTCTAATTCTCAAGAGGGCTAATGATAAGGCTTGCGACCATTTTAAAGACACTCCTTGACAGATTTTACTTATTTGTCTTTTCAATATTTGGTTCATCCTCTCAATTTTTCCACTTGATTGTGGTCTCCAGGGTGTATGTAGGTCTCATTTTATACCCAAAATTTTACTAATTTGTTGAACAACATTTGCCACAAAATGTGGTCCTCTGTCAGAGGACATTCCTACTGGCACCCCAAATCTTGGTATTATTTCCTTCAACAATATTTTAACTACTTCTCTAGCTTTGTTGGTGCGGCAAGGGAAAGCTTCTGGCCATCCCAAAAATGTATCAATCGGCACTAACAAATACCTATATCCATTTTGTCTAGGTAACTCAGAAAAATCAATTTGCCAGTAATCTCTGGGAGAATTTCCTTGTTTTGTTACCCCTAAGGGTGTGTCCTGGTTTCGGCTAGGATAGAGTTAATTTTCTTCACAGAAGCTAGCATAGTGCTGTGCTTTGGATTTAGTACTAGAAGAATGTTGATAACACGCTGATGTTTTTAGTTGTTGCCAAGCAGTGCTCAGACTGCTCAAGGACTTTTTGAGCTTCTCCTGCTCGGCCAGGTGCATAACAAGCTGGGAGTACAGCACAGCTAGGACCCAAACTGTCCAAAGAGCTATTCCAGACCATAGAACGTCATGAAGCCACTGAGGCAAAGGGTTCGGGAGCAGAGGATCGCGCCGAGGGACCCTTTCTGAAGCTGCAAAACCGCGGCAAAACCTGCGGAGGCAAAAAAGGCGAAAAAGCACAGGGAGAGAGAGGGGACCCCAACCCCCCCCCCAGGGCGCGAAAGAGCGGGCTCCTGACGAGCGGCAGCTCTGACTTAGCGGGGGCGGAGTCAGGGGTGAGGGCGGCCGGACCCTCCCGGCGTACAAAAGCAGCCCCCAGGGAGCGTGAGCAACCCGGAGCGCGGCGAACAGGACGGGCAAACAGGGCGTGGCGCGGCAGAAGGGCGTGGCGCGGCAGTTTGCGCAGGCAGTGCGCGCGGGCAGGGTGCGTGCTCCCCTCCTGGCTCGGAGGGTCACTCGATCAGCACCCATAGACACCCAAACGAGGAGAGCGCAATGGTTTCTACTCGTCCGAGAGCTGTTGCCAGACGGAACGTGGCGGCTCAGACGGAGTCCCCGCCTAAACAGAAACATGCGGCTGTCCAGGTCGCTGGCTGCAGGGAATGCCTCGGCCTGTCAGCTGTACCAGAGAATGCTAAGGACAGGGGCTGTCTCAGGTGTGAGCAGGTCGATGATCTGCTCTGCCTGGTGGCAGAGCTGAAAGAAGAGGTGGAGAGATTAAGGAGTATTAGAGAATGCGAGATGGAGATAGACTGGTGGAGCCGCACTCTACCCTCCCTCAGGCCACGGCAACAGACAGAGGCTCCGCAGGTAGCAGAGGATCCCCTGTCCTCGTGCCAGCAGGCAGAAGCTAGAGACCCAAGAGATGATGAGGGATGGAAAAAGGTTTCTGCTCGGGGCAGGAGGAGAGTCCCCTCCCGGGCTCCTTCACCTTCCCAGCTGCCCTTGCGTAACAGCTATGGGGCTCTGGAAGTTGAGGGCCAGGCAACTGAAGATGGGGATGAAGGCCCAACCAGGGGGTTGGCTAGGGAGAGACGGTCACCCCTACCTATCAAGACCGACTGTACAAAGAAAAAAAGAAGGGTAATTGTTGTGGGCGATTCCCTTCTGAAGGGAACAGAGGGCCCAATATGCTGCCCAGACCCATCCCATAGGGAAGTCTGCTGCCTCCCTGGGGCCCGGATCAGGGACATTGCCAAGAGACTCCCTGGTCTGGTACGGCCCTCTGAGTACTATCCACTCTTGATTATACAGGCAGGAAGCGATGAATTGCCAGTGAGAAGCCCCAAATCGATCAAAAGGGACTTCAAGGCACTAGGGAAAATGGTTGAAGGATCAGGAGCGCAGGTAGTGCTCTCCTCGATCCCATTAGTGTCAGGAGGGAACACGGAAAGGAATAGGAAAGCTAGAGCGTTAACGTGTGGCTCAAAGGTTGGTGCCACCAGAAGGGCTTGGGCTTCTTTGACCATAGAGGGGTTTTCATGGCACCGGGCCTGTCGAGAACAGATGGTGCCCAGCTCTCTCGGAAGGGAGAAAGGATCCTCACTCATGAACTGGCGGGGCTTGTAGAGAGGGCTTTAAACTAGGCCTGAAGGGGGGAGGGGATATAAACAGGCTCACTAGAGAGGAGCCTGGGGGCGTCACCCTATTGCTGGGGGTGAAACCGACAGCCCAGCTCAAGTGCATCTACACTAATGCACGCAGCATGGGCAACAAACGGGAGGAGCTGGAAGCCATTGTAAGGCAGGATGGTTATGATGTAGTCGCCATCACAGAAACGTGGTGGGATGCCTCCCATGACTGGAGTGCTGGGATGGATGGCTACAAACTCTTCAGAAGGGACAGGCAAGGAAGGAGAGGCGGTGGGGTGGCTCTGTATGTTAGGGAGTGTTTTGATTTTACAGAGCTTGACACTTGTGGTGAGGCAGAATGCTTATGGGTGAGGATGAGGGGGAAGGCCAACAGAAAAGATATCCTGTTGGGAGTCTGTTACAGACCACCCGACCAGGATGAGGACGTTGACGAAGAATTCTACAAGTGGCTGGCAGGAGTCTCTCAGTCACGAGCTCTTGTTCTTGTGGGGGACTTCAACTTCCCAGACATCTGCTGGAAATACAATACAGCAGAAAGGAAACAGTCCAGAAGATTCCTGCAGATAACTTCCTGACACAGCTGGTAAGTGAGCCTACCAGGGGAAGTGCCCCGCTTGACCTCCTGTTCACTAACAGAGAAGGACTGGTGGGAGAGGTGGTGGTTGGAAATCATCTAGGCCTTAGTGATCATGAAATGGTAGAGTTTTCGATCTTTGGTGAGGTAAGGAAGGGGGTCAGCAAGACCGCCACCATGGATTTCCGGAGGGCAGACTTTGACCTGCTCAGAACACTGGTTGGGAGAGTCCCTTGGGAGATAGTCCTGAAGGGAAAAGGGGTCCAGGAAAGCTGGGTGTTTTTCAAGGAAGAAGTCTTAAAGGCACAGGAGCAGGCTGTCCCCATGTGCCGTAAGACAAATCAGCGGGGAAGATGACCGGCCTGGCTGGACAGAGGACTACTACTGCGACTAAGGGAAAAAAAGAGAGCTTCCCAGCTCTGGAAGAAGGGGCAGGCAACCCAAGAAGAGTACAGGGATCTTGTAAGGTTATGCAGAGAGGAGATTAGAAAGGCAAAAGCCCAACTAGAACTCAGCTGGCCACTGTTGTAAGGGATAATAAGAAAAGTTTTTATAAATATGTTAACAGCAAAAAGAGATCCAGGGAGAACCTCCATCCACTAGTGGATGCAAGGGGGAACATTGCCACTAAAGATGAGGAAAAGGCTGACACACTCAACGCCTTCTTTGCCTCGGTCTTTAATGGCCCGACGAGTTATCCCCAGGGTACCCAGCCTCCTGAGCTGGAAGATGGGGACAGAGAGTGGAATGAACCCCCCATAATCCAGGAGGAAGCAGTCTTTGACCTGCTATGCCACCTGGACATCCACAAATCTATGGGGCTGGATGGGATCCACCCAAGAGTGCTGAAGGAGCTGGCAGAGGAGCTTGCCAAGCCGCTCTCTATCATTTATGAGCAGTCCTGGATAACAGGGGAGGTCCCAGATGACTGGAGGTTGGCAAATGTGACGCCTCTCTTCAAGAAGGGCCGGAAGGAGGATCCGGGGAACTACAGACCAGTCAGTCTAACCTCGGTACCGGGGAAGATTATGGAGAGGTTCATCTTGAGTGTGCTCACCAGGCACATGGAGGACAATCAGAGGATCAGGCCCAGTCAGCATGGGTTCATGAAAGACAGGTCTTGCCTAACCAACCTGATTTCCTTCTATGACCAGGTGACCCGCCTGGTAGAGGAGGGAAAGGCTGTGGATGTTGTCTACCTGGACTTCAGCAAAGCCTTCGACACAGTCTCCCATAGCATTCTCCTGGAGAAGCTGGCAGTTCATGGCCTAGATGGGTGTACTCTTCGCTGGGTAAAAAACTGGCTGGGTGGCCGAGCCCAGAGAGTCGTGGTGAATGGAGTTAAATCCAGCTGGCGGCTGGTCACAAGCGGTGTCCCCCAGGGCTCAGTTTTAGGGCCTGTCTTGTTTAATATCTTTATCAATGACCTGGATGAGGGGATTGAGTGTGCCCTCAGTAAATTTGCAGATGACACCAAACTGGGTGGTAGTGTTGATCTGCTGGAGGGGAGGAGGGCTCTGCAAAGGGACCTGGACAGGCTGGATCGATGGGCCGAGGCCAATTGTATGAGGTTCAACAAGGCCAAGTGCCGGGTCCTGCACTTTGGTCACAACAACCCCATGCAGTGCTACAGGCTTGGCGAAGAGTGGCTGGAAAGCTGCCTGGTGGAAAAAGACCTGGGGGTACTGTTGACAGCCGGCTGAATATGAGCCAGCAGTGTGCCCAGGTGGCCAAGAAGGCCAATGGCATCCTGGCCTGTATCAGGAATAGTGTGACCAGCAGGAGTAGGGAAGTGATCGTGCCCCTGTACTTGGTGCTGGTGAGGCCGCACCTCGAATCCTGTGTTCAGTTTTGGGCCCCTCACTACAAGAAAGATGTTGCCTTGCTGGAACAGGTCCAGAGGAGAGCAACCAAGCTGGTGAGGGGTCTGGAACACAAGTCATACGAGGAGCGGCTGAGGGAACTGGGGGTGTTTCGTCTGGAGCAGAGGAGGCTGAGGGGAGACCTGATCGCCCTCTACAACTACCTGACAGGAGGCTGTAGCGAGGTGGGGGTCGGCCTCTTCTCCCTGGTAACAGATGATAGGACGAGGGGGAATGGCTTGAAGCTGTGTCAGGGCAGGTTTAGGCTAGACATTAGGAAAAACTTCTTCACCGAAAGGGTTATCAGGCTCTGGAATGGGCTGCCCAGGGAGGTGGTGGAGTCCTCATCCCTGGAGGTATTTAAAAGAAGGATAGATGAGGTGCTTAGGGACAGGGTTTAGTGGTGGGATGGCAGTGCTAGGTTAACGGTTGGACTCGATGATCTTAAAGGTCTTTTCCAACCAAGGTGATTCTATGATTCTATGATTCTATGCTCGGGGGGGGGTTTAGTCGGTCGGTCGGTCGCGGGGAGAGTGATCGCTGCTCGGGTACTGATCGCGGCTCGGGGAGTGATCGCGGCTCGGGACGGGCTGGGCATCAGTCGGCGGGTGGTGAGCAATTGCATTGTGCATCATTCATTTTGTATATTCTGTATATTTTGTTATCATTCTCATTATTACTATTCTTATGATTTTCTTTTATTAAACTGTCTTTATCTCAGCCCTCAGCTCTAACCTTTTTCTCCTTCCCGATTCTCTCCCCCATCCCACTGAGGGGGGGGTGTGAGCGAGCGGCTGCGTGGTGCTTAGTTGCCAGCCGGGTTAAACCACGACAGGGTGGTTTCTTTTGATTCAGGGGATTATTTTTAAGACAAATTGAACACTTAGCTACTATTGATTTAACTATTCCTGTCATCCCTACACACACACTACAGATGTTTTCAAACTCGAAACCATAGCATCTACACCCCAATGTGTTTGCTCATTTTTTTCTTTTGCAAGTTCTATCATAACTTGCGGGGTTACTATTACCTGTTTTTCTGGCATTACCCACCATCCTTCCGTATTTTGTGATGCTTTCAATTGTTCTGCTAATTGATCATCCAATTTATTATATTTTGGTTTTGACTTTGGAATTTTTATCTGTTTTACTAGTACTAATGCAAGGATACCTTGTGACGCAATCTCCTTTGCAGCTTTATCTGCCAATCCATTACCTACATTTACAGCTGTCTGCCCGAATCGATGAGCTTTGCGATGCATTACCGCCACTTCCTTTGGTTTCTGCACATCTTCTAGAAGTTGGAGAATTTCTTCTTTATACTTCATCGATGATCCTTGGGCCTATAGCAGTCCTCTCTCCTTGCAAATAGCTCCATGAGCATGGATCACACCAAAGGCATATTTGGAATCAGTCCAAATATTTACCCTTTGTCCTGCCATTCGCAGGGCCTGCTTTAAAGCCACCAATTCTGCTTTCTGTGCTGAGGTATTTGCAGGCAGGGTCCCTGACTCCAATACCTTGGTGGTGGTGATGACAGCATATCCAGCCATTCACTTGCACAAAGCTGCTTTCATCTGTAAACAATTCCAGATTTTCCAGGGGTTTATCTCTCAGGTCTGGTCTGCTGGAATAGACTTGTTCAATAGTTAACAGGCAATCATGTTCTAAGTTTCCCATCGGGTTTTCTGCTGACAAGAACGTCACTGGATTAACAGTTGCTGTAGTTTTTAATTCCACATCATCTTGTTCCAATAAAACAACCTGATATTTCAACATTCTGCTGGGGGATAGCCAATGACCCCCTTTTGTTCCAGGACAGTTATTACCCTGTGTGGCACACGTACCACCATCTTCTGACCCATGGGCAATTTCCGAGCTTCTTGGATCAGCAAAACTGTTGCTGCCACAGCACGCAAACATCCCGGCCATCCTTTACTCACGTTATCAGCTTGTTTCGAAAAGTATCCCACTGGTCGCTTCCAGGATCCCAACCATTGTGCCAGCACTCCAAGGGCAAGATGTGGCCTTTCATGTACAAAAAGCTCAAAAGGTTTAGTCAAATCATGTAAACCCAATGCAGGGGCCATCATTAATGCCCTTTTAAGTTCTTTGAATTATTTTTGACATTCAGGTGTCCGAATCAAATACCTACCTTTAGATTCTGTTAAAGCTTCATATAGTGACTTTACATACAGACCATAGTTCAGAATCCAGAGTTGACACCATCCAATCATCCCCAGAAAAGCTCTCAATTCCTTCGGGCTGCTGGGTTCGGGAATTTGACAAATGGTTTCTTTTCTATCGTCTCCTTGAGATATCTCAAATCCCAAATAAATCACTGCTTCCTTTCCTATTTGTGCTTTGCTCCTGGATACTCTATATCCTCCTTGGCCTAGAAAATTTAGTAAATTGATAGTAATTTCAAAACATTCTTCTTTGCTGCTATCAGAATGTCATCCACAGACTGTAACAATATACCTCTCTCTTGGTTCTGTTTTTTCCATATCTCTAATTCTTTTGCCAACTGATTCCCAAATATCATAGAGCTATTTTTAAATCCTTGTGGAATTACAGTCCATGTGAGTTGTGTTTTTCGTCCTGTGGTGGAGCTTTCCCATTCAAAAGCAAATAAGCTTTGGCTCTTTTTATGCAGAGGTATGCAAAAGAAGGCATCCTTTAAGTCTACTACAGTAAACCATTTGTGTTCCTCCTTTAAAGAGGTCAGTAAAGTATATGGATACTGGATGTATATCTTGGACTATTTGATTTATGGCCCTTAAATCCTGAACTAATTGATATTCCTTACTTCCGGATTTCCTTACTGGCAGTATAGGAGTGTTATATTCTGATTCACATTCTACCAGTAGCCCATATTCTAAAAAAATTGTAATTAACCCCTCTAATCCTTTTTGATCTTCCCACTTAATAGGGTATTGTTTTTGTCTTACCGGCTTAGCTCCAGGTTTTAAAGTCACTTTTACTGGTTCTGCCAATTTAGATCGTCCCGGAACTCCACTTGCCCAAACCAGAGGAATTACTGCATTTTCTACTTCTTCTGGAATCTGTTCTTCTCTTGGGGAATCCTGTAACACAAACACTCTTGCCTCTATGGATTTTGATTCTGGTATTAGTAACTTAATTTCTCCATTCTTGTAAGTTATTTGTGCATTTAATTTGCTTAATAGATCCCGTCCTAACAAGGGTAATGGACATTCAGGCATATACAGAAACTGGTGAGTTACCCACTGTTTTCCCAATTTAAACTTCAGTGGCTTTAGGAAAGGCAGATTTTGGTTTTGCCCTGTCGCACCAACAACATCTACTGATTTATGACTAAATTTCCCTTTACATGTATTCAATACCAAATAAGTGGCCCCCGTGTCTATTAAAAATTCTATTTCTTCATTCTCTAGCTTCAGTGTAACCAGGGGTTCAGTTAGGGTTGATTCTCCTCTTCATGATTCTTCATCCAGGGTCATTAATTTGATTGCCCAGAGAGCTGGGTCTAATTCCCCAGCTCTGGGGCATTCCTTTTCCCAATGCCCATGTTCCTTACAAATAGCACATTGATCTTCTGCCAGTCAAGAATTTACCCTCCTCCTTTCTCCACTATTCATTCCCTGTCCTCTTCCTCTACCTCTTCTACTATTCTGAGTTAGGACCGCCGGTTATTTTCCAGCTCTCCGTGCTTGTCTCAATTCTCTTTCTTTTTCTCTGTTATTATATACAGTCCAAGCTACTTCAAGCATTTTACCCAAATCTCTAGATTCAGGCTCTTCCAGTTTTTGGAGTTTCTTTTTAATGTCTCAGGCTAATTGACCCATAAATAGAGAGGCCAATTGTGCTGCTTCTGGGTTTTCTGGATCCACGTTGGTATATTTTCTAGCAGTCACCTTCAGTCTTTCCATAAAGGCTGAAGGGGACTCATTTGGTTCTTGTCTTACTTCATAAATTTTTGACCAATTTATTGCTTTTGGCATTGCATGTCTTACACCAAATAAAATCCACCTCTGATATCTAGTCAACATTCCCCTGGATCACGGTTGGTTAGGGTCCCACTCGGGATTTGCGGATGGAAAATTCTGGTCCACTGTCCCCTGTAAATCCCCATTAGCATGTACTCCCTCCATCTGTTTTCTTGCAGCATTCAATACCATTTTCTTTTCAGGTTCATCAAGCAAAGTATCCAATATCACTTGTAAATCATTCCAGTCAGGATCCTGAGTTCCAATTATTTATTTAATTTCCTTGGCTACTCTTTTGGGATCCTCCTGATAGGAACCTGCAATCTCTTTCCATGATCTTAAATCAGTAATTGAGAAAGGAACTTTTACCACCACCAAACCCTCATTCCCTATTACTTCTTGGAGAGGGGCTTGGAGAGGAGCCGCTCCTGCTTCCCCTTTCCTTCCCTGTGTTCTTCCTGCAATTGGGCTAAATCTGCTCCAGAAGAGGAGCAGAAGGATTATCAGCCTCCAGGTTTTGAGCCCCTCGACCCCTTCTCTGATGAGGCGCAACCATTAATTCAATATCATCCTCCTCTGTCCTTTTTTTAGGCAATTTTCATCAATTTCACAAGTAAAACAACACTTTCTCGAGTTCTCACCGCATTTTTCTCTTTTCAAAACCATTGCCATAGAATCCTGTGGGTTTATCCCACACCATTTCTGCCATTCCGGATGATTCCGCAATGTAAAGAACAAATCAACATATGCCACTTCATCCCGTTTACCGTTCCTTTTACAAAACAACATTAATTGTAAGATGGTATTATATTGCAATGTTCCATTTTCTGGCCATTTCCCCCCACTTTCCAATGATTGCAATATTCAGTTAATTGTTTCCGAGTCAGAGGATCACCTCCCAGATCTTTCCAGTGTCTCAAGATACATCCCAAAGGTGTTTTTTGTGGGATAGGTTTCTTACTCGGAAACATACCCATTTTCTCAAGAGACTAGTGGGTGTGATCATGCACTACCACAGGCACTAGTTGGAGGGACCCCAACCCCTCTTGAAGCTCCCTCTGGGATTCCAGCCCCTGCCAGAAATCCCAACCCCCCTTATTTACCCAAAATATATATTGTGGGACTCAAACCCAGAACCTTATCAGGGGACTCTAACCCCTAACCTTACCAGAGGACTCTAACCCCTATCCTTGTCCTTGCCCAGGACCCTGAGAGGCTTTCACGGCGTCTTATAGGCATGCGTTATCTGTGGGGACTCCAACCCCGTAGAGGTCGTCTCAGCCCAACTCTGTGTAGCTTTCGCCATGTCTTACAAGCAGGCTGGTGGGACTTGAACCCATGTTTCAAGAGGGGACTCCAACCCCTTCCTTACCCCCCTTAAAAGAATGCCTTATTACCTTTCCAGGGGACTTGCTCGGAATTCTTCGGTCCGGGGATCAGAGGTTCTCCCCAAGAATCCCTTGGTGCCCGCTGAAGGTCCTGTGATCCCATGGATCCATTGAGATTCACAAGTGCAGTCCCATCTGGGTCGCCAAAACTGTCACCAAAATTGGGAATAATCCTCGTAACACCAGTGTAGCGTTAAAAGGCAGGCATTCTTTATCTATGGCACTGGATGCACGGGGGATTGCTCCACCTAGCGTGCATATCTCTGTACTATCTCTTACAGTTTAAATACATGTTCTATATGAATATTCATAGTTTATACAAATTATTTCTAGGAGTAGGTGGAGAGTTCCAAAAAACCATTAACATATTGTCCCTCCTTTTTACACATGCGCAATCTGTTCTGGGGGGTCGCATCTGGGGGTCTTTTGGATGAAGGCAAAACGTCTTCCTCACTTTTAATTGTTCAACTTCCAAGGTTGGCACATCCTGCCAACTGTCCATCTGTTACTTCTCTTCCTTTATCTTCCATGTGCTGTTTGTTCCCGTTCCTCCTGGTCAAGAAACCTTGACAAATCGTCATTATCTTTCTTACTTTATCCTCTCCCAGTTCCTCCCATCCTTTGGTAAGGTTGTAAGTCTACTAAGTAACTACTGACTTTAGCAAAGCATCAGCAAACTAGACAACAAGGCCTAAGTCTTATGCACGTAAGGCCGCTTACATCATTGTTAACTTTAACCCTTAAGGCATCAAGTGGGCTCCTCTCTAGGGGCCACAGTTCCCGCCCAGAGCCTGCTCCAGATCCAGACCCTCTCCAGGGTCCGCAGTTCCTTCACGGAGCATGCTCTCGACAGGGCTTGCCTCTAGGGGCTGCAGATTCCGTCGGGAGACTGATCCCGCCTGGGCTCCTCTCCAGGGGCCGCACCACCCACCCACCTGCTCACACCCAGCCCCTCTGCAGGGGCCACAGCTCCGACCCGGAGCCTGCTCGTAACCGGGATGCTCTCCAGGGGCCGCAGGTCACACCCAACCCCTGATCCCAACCAGGCTCCTCACCAGCAGCTGCGGCTCCCGCCCGGAGTTCAACGTCAGGGCCCAAATGGAGGGGGGAGGAGGGGGGGGGGGTATGTGGGAGTGGTTTCATGTGACCTCTCCCCACCCCCCACCCCCCCGGGGTCACCCACGGTCAAAGTCGGGGCCCAGGCCAGGGGTGTCGGGGAGCTGGGTCACGTGACCTTCCCCCCGGGGTCCCCCGAAATTGGGGCCCAGACCAGGGCGAGGGGGAACTCGGACCCCCCCGGGCCCCGGGGGGGGGCCCCCCGGGCCCAGGTCAGAGTCAGAGCCCAGACCGGGGGGCTTGCAGAGTTACGTGACACCCCCCCCTTGTTGGGTCACATGAGGTCAGATTTGGGGCTGGGGGGGGGGGGCAGGGTCACAGGACACACACCCCCATGCTCACCTGAGGCCAATGTCGGGGTCAAGGCCGGGGGGGGCGCCCAGGGACACATGACCTCCCCCCCGGGGTCACCTGAGGTCAAAGTCAGGCGGGGGGGGGTGGGGTGGTGGTGAGTGAGGCGGGGTCACGTGACTTCCCCGGTCCTGACATTGCCAGGGGTCAAAGCCAGGGCCTGGGGAGGGGGGGAGCGGGGTCTCCCCCGGGGCCCGGAAGGGGTCCGGGGGGGGGGGGGGCCAGGGTCACGTGACCCCACCCCCTTCATGGTCACCTGAGGTCGAAGTCAGGGCCCAGGGCCCAGTCACGTCATATCAGAGGTCCCCCAACGCCCCCCCCCCCCCCCCGGGGTCACACGGGTCAAAGTCGGGGCCTGGCAATCATGGGGGGGGGGGGCACATGACATCAGAGACCCGCTGAGGGTCACCCAAGGTCAAAGTCAAGGCCTGGCAGGGTCACCAGACCCTTTGGTGTGGGAGGAATCCCCGGACGTTTTCAGTTTTGGAGCCCGGGCTGGGGCAAGGCCTTGGGTGCCCCTGAGTGCGAACGTTTGGACTCAGGAGGTCAGAGACGCACAGAGGCCCAGGGGCTGGGGGGCTTTTGGTAGCTTACAGTGGCATGGGGAGGCCAGCCCCAGCGTTGGGGTCTGGCCCCTTTGGTGTGGGAGGGATTGCTGGACGTTTGCAATTTTGGAGATGGGATTCAGTCGAAGAACTGGTCGACGCCGAGTTTGAACTTTTGGACTTGAAGCCCACAAAGCGACCAGAACCCAAAGCTGGGGCTGAGCGTCCCCATGCCTCTGTAGCCTACCAGAAGCCCCACAAACCCTGGGGCTCTGCACTTCTCTTGCCCCCTTCAAGTCCCAGCATTCAAGGTTGAGCTTGGCCGAGGCCAAACCCCAGCCCAAAACTGCAAACGTCCAGCAATTCCTCCCACCCCAAAGGGGCTTGGACCCAAAGCTGGGGCTGGGCTTCACCCTGCCTTGGTAGCCTCCCAGAAGCCCCACAAACCCCATGGCTCTCTTCTGTCTTTTCACCCCCAGCAGAGCTCAGGTCCAAGATGCCAGGCACCCAGCAGGGGGGTATGGGCTGTTGCAGCTTTGGGTGCAGCCAAGGGTGCTCAGGTGAGAGGGGTCCAGGCAGGGGGGGCAATAGCTCAGCCCAGGCAGTTCCAGGCTCCAGCTGCAGGCAGGGCTGGTTGCAGGCAGCATGGGTGCAGCCCATCACAGGCATGGGGCCAGGCCCTGCCTTGCTGGGCCCACAAGGCACCCTCAACCTGGGAGCACCAACCATCCCACCCCTGACAGAGACTGTGTAGAGCTGGATACCTCCTAACTGGTAGCACTGGCATCTCCCAAACACAGAGCCCCCGCTCAGCTGGGACCACTGCCATCCTCCCACAGCTGCACTCTCCCTTGCTAGGGCCACTGGGATCCTCTTGTTCCCAGCACAGCAGTCCCCAGTGCCACAGACCCACAAGGCACCCTGAAGTGGGGGCCACCACCCCTCCCATACCTGAAAACCCCCATCTGCTGCAGGCAGGCAACAGGTAGGAAAGGACCCCACGCACACAAATTTGCAGCACTGTCACCCAGGTATCAGCGCTGTGCCAGGACCCGCTGCCTGTACCTGTTCACTCTGGACCCTACTGAGGACCTGGCGTAGCCCCACTGCAGAACAGTTCTCATGACCACCCACACCCACCTCTCCCCCACACCATCTTCCCCAGTAAGGGGGAAAGAAGGGGGCCACTGTGGTTTAATTCACTTTATTTAGACTCATAAAGGTAACTGCAGCCCAGCTGGACCGTGCACATGGGGCTGAGACCCAGTAGAAACGCAGCAGTAAGTCAGGAGCAGGGTGGGACAGGGTGAGCTGCAGTGGGGCGCAGCGCCCAGGCTGCTGAAGGAATGGTCAGTTGTTAAGACGAGGGTTTACGAGAGCTGCCCGCAGTCGGTAATGGTGATCTTCTTGCTTGTTTTGCCATCTTTGGAGCCACAGCGCTCCATGGCCTCCACCACGTTCATCCCCTCCTTGACGCGGCCAAACACAACGTGTTTGCCATCCAACCTGCAGGAGAAGTATCGGTCACTGCTGGTGTCTGCTGTCCCCACACAGGGACCTCAGCACCAGGCCCAGTGTGTGACCAGGGTGGGTGCTGGGGACCTCCCACAGCCCCCAACTCACCATTCGGTCTTGGCAGTGCAGATGAAGAACTGGGAACCGTTCGTGTTGGGGCCGGCATTGGCCATGGACAGGATGCCAGGGCCTGTGTGCTTCAGGATGAAGTTCTCATCGGGGAACTTCTCCCCATAGATAGATTTTCCGCCAGTGCCGTTGTGGCGCGTGAAGTCGCCACCCTGGGAAAAAGCAGCATTTCAGGGCACAGGGGTGGGAAAAGACCCTTGAACCAGGTGCAGTGGCCCTGCAGAGGCAGCAGGCAGAGCCACCTTCCCACACCAAATCTGCCAGCACCCAACACCAAACCCACATAAGCACCAGATCCCCTCACCCGCCCACCTCCCTGCTGCAGCCACAGCGCCTCGCACCTGGCACATGAACCCAGGAATGATTCTGTGGAAGCAGGACCCCTTGTAGCCAAATCCCTTCTCTCCAGTGCTCAGGGCACGGAAGTTTTCTGCAAAGGAAGAAAAAAACCACCATGAACAGCTCGTTTTGTCCCAAGTTGGGGAAAGTCTGGGTTTGGTGCAGCCGCAGCGTGGCCAACGCCGCTTTACCAACCTGCTGTCTTGGGGACCTTGTCTGCAAACAGCTGCAAAGAGAGGAGAGGCTGTTAGTCAGGTTGGGGTGACGAGCTGCCCCCCACCCCCTTGGGGGCACCCCCAGCCCACAGGGATCCCCCACCCTCACTGCTTGGAGTCCAGGGACACCACCCCCCCCCCCGGGAGGTGCACGCCGGCTGCGGAGCGCTCCCCACCTCACGCTTCCATCTGGAGGCATCTGGAAAATGTGAACTAGCAGCCACGGCAGCCAAGTGAGCGCAGACGTGCCGCCAGCCTCACCAGCGGGGCAGATGCGCACGGGCTCCGCCGGCTGGGATGAAATGGCAAACCCCGCTGGCCTCGGGGCTGCCCGGGCAGGGCCTCCAGCGGGGTCCGGGGGGGCTCCCGCGGGGGCCCCTGGACCGGCCCGCGGCCCCGGGGCCTCCCCCGCCCCGGCTGCCCGCTTCGCGGGGCGCTAAATGCTTCGCTTCCGCGGTGACAATCCCGCCGCGATCGGGTGGCCGCCGCTCCCGCTCCCCGCCGGCCCCCCGGGCCCACGGGCCCCGGGGCGGGGGGGGCCCGCCCCGGGGGCCCCGCCGCCCGCCCCCCGTTCCGGGGGGGGCCGCCGCGGGAAGGCCGCGCCCCCCCCCCCCCCCCCCCCGGGGCGGAGCGGAGCCTCCGGGCGAGGCAGGGTGGCCCCGGCGGCGGAGCCGAGGGGGCCGGCCGGTGCGGGGGGCCGGGGCTGCGGAGGCACCGGGGCCTTTGTTCCATCCCCGCCCCCCCCGCCGCCGCCGAGCGCGGGAGCCGCGGCCACGTGCAGCTGGCGCGGACCCCGCCGCCCCCCGCCGCGCAGGCGCAGCACCCCCCCCGAAACGGCCCCGGTGAGGAAATGGCGGCACCGCCACCCCCCCCATCGCTCCCCCCGCCCGCCCCCCCCACCTCGAAGGTGACGCGGCCCAGGGGCTCGCCGCTGGCGGCGATGTCGAAGAAGACGACGGGGTTGGCCATGGCGGGGCGCGGGCGCGGCGGCTGCAGCAGCGAGGGCTCCGGGCGGCGGGCGCGGCGCAGCAGAAGGAGAGGGGCTGCCCGCCCTCGGTTATATAGGGCCAGAAGGGCCCGCCCCCCCCCGCCGCGCCGGCCACCGGCCGCCGGCGTTGCGGCGGAGCGGCGGGACAGGCGGCCAATCGGCGGCGACGCGCTTGAGAGGCGGGGGGATGGGGCCGGGATGGGGGCGGAGGGGCCGGTGCGGAGCCCGGTGCGGGGGGGCCAGTGCAGGGGCCGGTGCGGGGGGGCCGGTGCCCGGTGCGGGGGGCCCGGTGCGGAGCCCGGTGCCCCGGGCCGGCGCGCTGGGCGGGGCAGCGGCCGGAGGATGGGCGGTGTGGGGCCGGGCCGGGCCGTGCGGCGGGGGGGTCCGCAGCGGCCCTGCGGCACGGGCCGGGCGGGGCCGGCAGCCGCCGCCGCGCTCTGGGGCGCCCGGGCCCGCCCCGGGTCCAACCGGCCCCACCCCCGCAGCCGGACCCCGCGCCCGCTCCGGAGAAGCCGCTGAGCGCCCCCCCCCCCCCCGCCCCTTCCCCGCCGCGGGCGAGGCCGCCCCCCGCGCGGCGCGGGCCCCGCCCCCCGGGCCGGGCAATGATTGACGGCGGCGGGCACGGCCCTGCGGCCGCCGGGCCGGGAGCGGGGGGGGGGGGGGGGGAGCAGGGTCCGCCCGGTCACCCACCCGGGACCCCCTGCCCGGGGTGCGGGGCCTCCCGGGACCGAGGGGTTCGCGCCCTGCCCAGCGACGCGCAGGAGCCCCGCCGAAACGAAATCCTTTAATAGCGAGCGATAAGGGGACGGTACAAGGAGCTCGACGGGGGGCGGGGGGGCCGTGGGGCAGGCGGGGGCCGAGCCCCCCAGCCCGCAGCCCCCGGCCGGGCACGTATGTTACAGGGGGAAGCAGCGTATGCACATCTATACAGGGGGCGCGGGCGGCCCCGCAGCGCCACACTTGCCTTTAAATAGGGGGTAGGGGGCCTGGGGCGGGGGGCAGTAGTGTTTCTACACTATGTACAGCCTTGTGCTTCTGGAGGGGCCGAGCCCGTCCGTCTGTCCGTCCCATCGCATCCCTTCCAGGGAAGCCCCCTTTTTTTTTGGGGGGGGGGGGGTGGGGGGGGGGGGGGGGCAGGGGTATCCTGGCTCCGTGGCGGGCAGGGGCACACTGTGGTGGGGTGGGGGCTCCAGTGGGGGGATGAGGATGGCTCAGTTGTTCTCGAAGAGGGAGAGGAGGTCATCGTTGCTGCTGCTGGGGAGGTCGGGGGGGCCCAGGTAGGAGAGCAGCTCGTCGGGGTTCGTCAGCTCGGGCAGGAGCTGGGGGCGGCAGCGTGTGACGACCAGGCCCCCCCCAGCTCCCCCCCACCCGCCCCATGGCGGCCGGGGTCCCAAACTGGCAGCGGGACCCCCAGCTGCCCCCCCCGGGGTACTCACGTCAAGGGCAGGCTCTGACCCATCGCCCGTCCCGGCCATGCTGGGCGCAGGGGGGAAGGTGAGGTCGGCGGCGTGCGCCGGGCCGGGGGGGACCAGGGGGGGCCGCGCCGGCGCACTCCGGTGGTGCAGCGGCTGTGCCGGCTGGCTGCCCGGGGGGGGGTTGTGCAGCCCTGGTTGCACTGGGGGGTGGGACGGCTCCATCCGCCCCGGCGGGGGCAGCTGCGGGGGGAGAGCGCGGCAGTGAGACCCTCTCTCCACCAGGACCCCCTCCAGTCCCCCCAGAGGGAGATGTGGGGGCCGGGGGGAGGTGAGCCCCCCCACCTGCAGCCCAGCTGACCTGTGCAGAGAGAGGGGGCGCGGGGGGCTTCTCGGGGGCCAGGAGGCTGCCAGGGATGTCGGACTGGTAGGAGATGGGGGGGGGTCCCGGCGCAAAGTCGCTCAGCGTCGGCGTGCCGGGGGCACCAGGGGGTGGGAATGGCTCTGGGAAGCCCCCGGGTCCTGGAAAGCTGGAACCTGCAGGAGGAAAGGAAGTGATTGGGGGAGACAGGATGGGGACACAATGTGGCCTGTCCCCCGCAGGTCCCCCCGTACCCGGGGCGCCGTAGTCGGCAGCAGCGCCCGCCGGTGGTGGTGGCAGTGCTGGGAAGGGGACGGAGCCGGGCCCCAGGGCTGCGATCATCTCCATGATGTTGGGCAGCACCATGTGCGTGGGGCTGAGGGTCCGGCACCGCTTCAGCGCCGGCCCCTCCGGCTCCTCCTTGATGTGGATGTCGGGTTTGACTGGGACGGGCTTCCAGCTGCAGGTCGGGTCGATGGTGATCTCCTCGTGCTCCGAGCTGCGGGTGGGAGGATGGGGGGGGGGTGTCAGATTGGGGGGGGGGGGGGGTCGGCTGCAGGGCCCCCCCAGGGGTGGCCCGGTGCCAGCCAAGGGACAGACAGAGTGGGGGACACTTACTTCTGGATGTAGATCAGGATGCCCAGCATGTACTGGTCCACCTCCAGCCCCTCCAGCAGGGCCGTCTTACTGCAGACAGGGAGAGGGCAGGCAGGGTGAGGGCAGGGAATCCCCCCCACCCCCTGCAGGCAGGGAAACCAGGGCAGGACCCCGCGGGGCCCCCACTCACTTGCAGACAGGGCACCGCCACGTCCCCCTCTCGCAGTTGAGCTGCAGGTAGGACTCCAAGTCGAAGCACTGCCAGGGAGAGTGGTGGCTGAGATGGTGGGGGGGGACATGGGGTGGGGGACACCCCCCCAGCTCCCTGCCGCCACCCCCCCACCTGTATGTGCCGGCAGTCGTGGCCCCTGGCTGGCAGCTGAATCCTCCGGAAGGTGATGGGACACTTGAGGGACACCTTGATGGCCGTCTGCTCCACCCCATCCTCGCCGTTGGGCCCCGGGGTCCCCGGGATGGTCCCGCTGCTGAAGTTGCGCTTAACTGGGGGGAAGGGTGAGGGGCACCGAGGGTTAGAACTGGGACATTGGGATGGGGGTAGCACCGTGGTGGTATCTGGGCGCGGTGCCCCATCACCCCCACCATACTGGAGCCCCCACACCAGGGTGTGACACACACACACACCCCCACCCCCAGGAGGCCCCCATCACCCAGGGTGCCAGCCGCAGCACTCACTTTTGGTGATGCAGTGCTCGGCGGGGAGCAGGCGCTTCTTGA
Organism: Gorsachius magnificus; assembly: GCA_034008185.1. Taxonomy (NCBI): domain Eukaryota; kingdom Metazoa; phylum Chordata; class Aves; order Pelecaniformes; family Ardeidae; genus Gorsachius; species Gorsachius magnificus. Next base: position 50,431 of record CM067100.1, read on the forward strand.
TGAGACCCTGCAGCACCGAGCGCACCGAGGGCCGGTGCACCAGCTGCAGGACGAAGAGGTGGGACTGCGGAGAGACGGGGTGCGGGGGGAGCTGAGCTGCGGCCCCAGCCACCAACCCCCCGCCACCCAGATCCCCCCCAGCAGCGACTCACGCAGCAGCAGGCAGTGACGGTGATCTGGATGGTGTTCCTGCCGGGCTGGCAGACGTGCTTCAGGTAGAGCGGCTTGTGGGAGGTCTTGTTGTCCCCGCGCTCGATGGTGAGCGGCGTGGCGTTGACGCTCACCTGCACGGAGGCCGGCCAGTTGGTGTTCATCTGCCGGTCCTCGTGGTGGTAGCACTTGAACTGCAGCTCCAGGTCAGGCCTGGCAAGGCAGGCAGGGGCGTGGGCAGGGGTGCGGGCAGGGGGTGTACCCACACACAAGCCACCGCACCCACCACGGAGCGCCACCCCGTGCCAGGCCACACCAGGTACCGTCACACCAGACGGTACCGCACCGGGTACCACCGCACCGGGTACCACCGCACCACGCCAAGCCCTGCCACGTACAGCACCGTGCTGTGCCAAGGCGTGCTCGGTACCACCGCAGCGTACGCCGCTGTCCTGTGCCAAACTGCGCTGCGTACTGCCACGCCAAACCGCGCCGCATACCGTGCCGTGATACAGCGCCATGCCAAGCTGCACCATGCTACGTACCGCCATGCTGCACAGCACTGTGCGGCGACAAGCCACGCTGTAGCATGGCGCCGCACCGCGCCAAGCAGCACCGCGTGACACCATGCGGCATGACGCCATGCCGCGCCACGTGCGGTGCCGTAGCGTGCCCTGCCGCGCGGCCCCCCGCCGCCCCCACCTCATCATGAGGGTCTTGTAGACGGAGTCACGCAGCTGGAAGACGTGGTTGCTGACGGCCAGGTTGTGCTGCAGGCGGAAGGGCTCCAGCACCACGCCGTCCCGCACCGGGAAGGTCAGCCGCAGCTCCTCCCCCGGGGCCGGCCCTGCCGGGGGCGCTCATCAGCCAGGACACCCGGCCCCCCCACCCGTCCCGCACCGGGAAGGTCAGCCGCAGCTCCTCCCCCTCCCACTGCACAAAGCCCCACCCCTATGCAGGAAGCCCCTCCCACTGCGCGAAGCCCCGCCCCTGTGCAGAAAACCCCTCCCACTGCGCGAAGCCCCGCCCACTGCACGAAGCCCCGCCCCTGTGCGAAGCCCCGCCCCCCCTGCCAAGCCCCGCCCCTGTGCAGGAACCCCTCCCACTGCACGAAGCCCCACCCCTGTGCAGGAAGCCCCTCCCACTGCGCAAGCCCCGCCCCTATGCAGGAAGCCCCTCCCACTGCGCGAAGCCCCTCCCACCAACGCAACCCCCAAGCTAAGCCCCTCCCACCAATGCCCCCCCCACTCCTCAGCCCTGCTGCCTTCTCAGGAAGCCCCTCCCACTCTGCCCTCTCATTGGGCCACCCCCACACACTCGGCTGTGGCCCGCCCCCCGTGCTGAAGCCCCTCCCTTTTCCTGATTCCCCACCCCCCCTCCCATCACCACACCCTGCCCTTAAAGGGGCAATGGCCACCGGGCTGGCAGCTGTGGGGCCCACAGCAGGGCTCAGGGGCACTGGGGGTCTCCGCAATGTGCCCCCCACGCCAGCAGCCCCCTAGCCCTGGCGAGGCCACATACCCGAGGGGGACGGGTGCAGGGAGGTGACGCTGGGCTTCATGTCCGGCAGGAAGGGCGACTTGACGTCCTGACCCGGGGACGCATAGGGGGGGATGCCGCTGCCCGGCGTCATGGGTGGCGTGGGGTTCCCGGCCAGCGGTGAGCTGGGGTACCCCGGCAGCGACCGGCCCGGCTGCGGAGGCACCGCGCACCCTCAGCGCCCGACCGGGCCGGCATTGCCCCCCACCCCGCCCGGTGCCGGGACTCACCCCGTTGACGGCCGCCTGGCTGTAGGTGCCGAAGCCGGCGCTCTGCCCATTAAACTGGTCAGCCGGCTGCAGGAGGAGGAAGGTCCCAAGGGGTTGGCACCAGGGGCCCGCAGACACTCGTCCCCCTGACTGGGTGCCTACTGTCCCCCTCCGGTACCTTGTAATAGGGTCCGGTGTTGCCAGAGGCGGAGAGGTACTGGCCCATGCCCTGCTGCAGCCTGTGGCCGGGGTAGGAGGGGGACGGAGCGGAGGGCTGGGGGGCGCTGGGGGCGTACTGGGCACCAGCCGCAGAGTACTGCCCACCCTGGAGGTACTGCTGCGCTGGGTATGCCTGCAAGGCCAGGGGGGTCAGCGCCAGCGGCAGGGGGACAGTCCCGGCATGCCATGGCCCCCGCCGGCGCAGATGCTCACCTCGTTGGAGTATGCCCGCTTGAGGCCCTGGCGGGGGAGCTGCTGGCTCGGGGGCGGACCGGGGTGGGGGGCCGCCCGCCATACAGGGGACCAGCGCCGGGCGCCCGCGCGGGGCTCATGCTCATGGGGGAGACACCAGAGGGAGCCATGACACCCGCCATGCCAGCCGGGCTCATGCCAGCAGGGCCACGGGGTCCAGCATGGGGCAGGAACTGGCTGCTGAAGGGCTGCCCAGCGCCCATCTGCAGCGGGGAGAGAGGGGGGGGTCACAGCGGGGCAAGGGCAGCCACCGGCTCCCCGGCTCTGCCACGGCTGGGCTCTTACCGCGCCGTACTGGCTCAGCTCCTGGCTCTGCTTCTCCTGCAGCGCCGCCACCGTCGCCGTAGCCGTGGCCGTGGCTGTGGCAGCGGCGGCAGCCACGGCGGCGGCAGCGGCTGCCTGGGTGAAGTCGGTAGGGGGCCGGCCGGCGTGCGAGGGGAGCCCCATCCCGCCGGGGCCACCAGGGCTGCCAGCGTAGCTGGAGAACAGAGAGGCGGGGAAGGGGCGTGCGGTGGCCCCACAGCGGGGGCCCATACTAGGATGGGGGGCGCAGGGCTGGCCTTACCTGGCAGCGAAGCCCGGCCCGCTGGGGTAGGCGCTGCGGCCATAGACGCCCGGCTGCACGTAGCCCTTCCCGGGCACCCCCTCAGCGAAGGGCTGCTGCGGCAGGAACGGCGGCGAGCTGACACCTGAGCCAGTGCCGGCCATGCCAGGCAGCAGCGGGGTGCTGGAGGGGGCCCGGGGCCAAAAACCGGGGCCGGGCGGGAGCAGGGGGGGGCCGGGGGGCCCCAGGGTGGGAGAGAGGGTGCCGCGGGTACCTGGCTCTGGGAGGTGTTGCTGACACCCCACGGTGGTTACCACGGAGAGGGATCCCGCTGGCTGATTGGTGCTCGGTTGCCAAGGAACAGCCTCGTATGCAAATGAACCATCACTAGAAAGAAAAACAAATTAATTAAGATGAAGGACGGAGGGACGGCAGAGGCCAGGGGCCGGGGTGGCAGCGGGTGCAGCCGCAGGGTGCCGGGGCTCACCCGTGGGACGTGGGCGGCAGGGAGGGTTTCATGGGGTTCATGGAGTTCATCGGCGGGGGCTCGCACGGGCTGGGTCTTCCGAGGCCGCGGCGGGCGCTGCGGGACGGCGTCACCGTCACCGGGGCTGCGGGAGACAGAGGAAACGGCGGGTGAGGGGGCGGCCACCCCCGGGGGGGGGGGGCAGGGCACTGGGGACCCCAGGGCGGGGGGGGTGGGGTCCCTGCCCCCCGCTTCCGGAAGCCCCCCCGCGGCTTCCCCCCGCGAAAATCCCGGCGAGCACAGACCCACCCACCCCCTCCCCGGGGCCGCGGGCTTTCCCGTGGGGGGAACGGCGGGGACTTCCCGGGCCGAGACCCGGGGGGAGGAGGCGGCCCCCCCGGCATCGCCCCCCGCCCCCGCCACCCGGGGTATTTCCAGCCCGGCCCGGTCCGGCAGCGGGGGGGCCGCGGGGTCACCCCGGCGCTTTCGGTTCCCTCCCGGCCCCGCGGGAGGGCGGCAGGGACGGGGCCGCCAGGGCGCGGGGTAGGGGGGCAGCGGCACCGAGCTGGGCCTGCCCCGGCCCACACCCCCCCCCCGCCCGGCGGTGACAGCCCCCTCCCCCTCCTCCTCCCCCTCCTCCTCCCCCTCCTCCCCGGCCGCGGGCCCGGCGGAACCGCGGGGACAGGCCCCGGGGCCGGCCCGCGCCGGGGGGGGGGGGGGGGGCACGGGGGAGGGGCTGCGCGCAGGGACCCCCCCGCCCGGCCCCGCCCGCCCCGGCGCTGCCCGCACTCACCGTCGCGAGCGGCCCAAAATGGCCCTGGCGGCGCCGGGCGCGCGCGGCTGCGCGGAAGCTGCGCGGGATTTTCAGCCCGCGCGCGGCCCCGGCTCCATGGCGGCGGGGGGGGCGGGGCGGCGCGCGCGGGGGCGGGGCGGGGCGGGGCGCGCCGGGCCGAGCCGAGCCGAGCCGAACCGAACCGGGCCGGGCCGGGCCCGCGCCGCCGCCGCCGCGCACAATGGGGCCGCGAGCTCATCAGTATGCACGGGCCGCCCCGCCCCGCCCCGCCCCGCCCCGCCAGACGCGGGCAGCCGAGCACCGAGCGGGGGAGCGGGGGCGGAGGGCTCGTGACACGGGGGTCGCGTGTGCCCGCGCGCGGCAGCAGGGTGACGCGGCGCGCGTGCGTGACAGCGTGAGGGGCGCCCGCCACGGCGGGGGCGGGGGCCGAGGGCCGCGGGTGACGCCGCGCGGGAGGGCACGCGTGGGCGCGAGCGGGGCGTGCGCGGGGCCACGGACGCGCGCCAGGGTGACACTAAGGCGCCACCGGCCCCGCGCCCCCCCCCACCCCCCGCGCGCGCTGCTGCCCTCGGGTGCGCGTGCAGCCGTGGGTGCCACCACCCCCCCCCTCCCCCCGCCCCACGGGGGACTCGGGTGGCACCGGGAGGCCGCGGTGTTTGCCGGGGGAAGCCGCCGGCCAGCGCCAGCCGGGGGCCGCCCCACCCAGGACCCCTCCCGGCGGCGGGGGCTCGGGGCCGGGTTGGAGGCGCCCCCAGGGCCGGGCGAGCCCGGGAGGGGGCGGGGGGGGCAGCACCCCCAGCCCTGCCCGAGTGGCAGCAGCCGCAGGGGCAAGCGTGACGCCAGACTGGGAGGAACTGGGAGGGGGCTGGACCCCTCACACCGGACCCCCCAGAGAAGGGCCCCGGGGACCAACCCCTCCTGGGGGGGCGGGGGGGGGGGGGGCAGCTCCCATCCCCTCCCGCCCGCACCGCCGCCGGCCCCGGCTCGAGCCGGACAAGGACTCCAGGCACCAAGGGGGGTTTGACAAGGTCGTAGTTGGGGGGGGGGGGGGAGGCGAGCGAGGGACAGACGGACAGACAGACGGGAGCATGCTGCCGCCGCCGCCGGGCTGGCGCTCAGGCCAGGTCCTTGAAGGCGTCGAGGTTGAAGGCCGTGTCGAGGAGCCGCTGCAGCTCCGTCAGGTGGGTTTTCTTGTTGCCGGTGGCGGGGGCGGCCGCTGGCTCCCGCCCTGCGTACCTGCGGGGGAGAAGGGGGGGGGGGGGGGAGGGATTGGGGGGGGGTCTGCCCCCCCCCCCCCCCCCCCCGGCGGGGGCGGCCGCTGGCTCCCGCCCTGGTGCGGAGCCGGGGTTTGACGTAGTCGTAGTAGCCCTGGTTCTTGTGCTCCTCCTGGCACCACACCAGCTCGGCGGCCGGGTACTTCTGGGCTTCCCGCTGGAGGAGGTCGAAGGGGAACGGGGAGAGCTGCGGGGGACACGGCGGCGTCACGGGGGCCACGGTGGTGTCACGAGGGTCACGGCAGTGTCACGAGGGTCACGGCGGTGTCACGAGGGTCACGGCACCCCCAGCCCACAGGGTCGGCAGCGGCCGGACCCTGCTCACCTGCTCCACCCTGGTGATGGCCACGTCGGCCTCCATCTGCCGGGCCTTGCGCTCGCGGGTCAGGTCGTAGTAGACCTTGCCGGTGCAGAAGAGCAGCCGCTTCACCCGCTGGGGGCTCTGGGCTGCGGGGCCGCCGTCAGGGATGACGCGGAGGAAGTGGGTGCCTGCCAAGAGAGGGGACGGCGCCGTCACCCGCAGCAGCCCGGGGCGCCGTGCCAGCAGCTGCCTGCACCCCCACCCCACGCCGGCCCCTCCTGGGACCCCAGCCTGGGTGGGCAAACTGGAGGCAAAGCCCAACCAGCTGGTACTGGGTCTGGCTCCCAGTACAAACCATTATGGCTCTGTCAGACTCCGGGGCTGCCAAACCCCAGCCGTGCCACTCAAGCGGGACGCAGCTGCTGATGGAGGAAGCACCACGCCAAAGCCCGGAAAGCCGAGCCGCGCCTCCCCGGGGGGCCAGACTCGGCCCTAACGAGGGGTGGCTTCAATTTGCTGGGTAGGTGGCCACAGCCAGCACACCCCGGCCGCGGCGGGGGCCAGCACAGCGCTGGAGGGCAGCAGGGAGGGAGGGAGGCAGCCCGTGTGCCACGCTGGCGCAGCGTTCCCCACACGGGCTGTCTGTGATGCCCCAATGCTGGTGGCGCTGCCGGCCTCGCTTGGCCGCTCTCCAGCACGGGGCGGCTGCTGCCAGGAGGACTTTGCCCGAGGTGGCCGGCTCCTGCCCTTCACCCTTCATCCCACAGAGCGGCGCGGGGGGGAAGCAGGCACCTCCGTGCCACTCGTACCTGGCAGCATGTCATCGAAGCTGGAGCGGGCTTCGGGATGGCGCAGCAGTGACTTTGGAGTGAAGATGATCAGCTGGGGGGGGGGGGGGGGGGGGGGAAGAGGCAGAGCAGGGCGGTCAGCCTCGCCGCAAACACCCGGCTGCGAGCCAAGGCCGGAGCACCAACCTGCCCGCCCCATCCCGCCCTCCCCTGCCCCAGCACCGGAGCAGCCACGAGAGAGTGGCTCCTCGCTCGGCTGCCAGAGCGGGCACCGGCGTCCAACAGCACCAGCGTTCCCAGGCTGGGTTTCCCCTGGGGAAGAGGCTGAGGTGCCACCGGGGACCTGCCCGCCCCACGGCCAGAGCTGACGGCAGGCAGCCGCACCGGGTTACTTGCCCCGGCATCTCTGAGCTCCCCGCAGAGCGCAGGAAGGGGCTGCAGCCGCCCCAGCCCGCAGGAGCCAGCCAGCAGCGCGTCCCTCCCGACCCCGGGCACCCACCCGACCCCGAGCACCCAGAGGTCCCTGGCCCGAGCAGAGGCAGGCTCCCACGTTTGCTGCCGAGGGGCAGGAACCAGCCTGCCCCGGCTCCCGGCCCCAGGCTCAGAAGGGACGTGGGGCTGCCGTGCCTTGGCACCGAGGCGGGCGCGGAGCTGCCGGCACTGACCGGTTTGCGGAAGGGCAGGAGGATCTGGCGCCGGAGGACGTGGAAGAAGTTGGCCGGAGTGGAGCAGTTCACGACGATCCAGTTGCAGTCGTAGAGCTGGCGCACGTCGAAGTCGTCCAGTTTCTGCCGCAGTGAGCGCGGGGATTTCAAGAAACGTGAGGTGCCCTCTTGGCCCCGCCGCTCCAGCAGCGGGGAGAGGAGCAGCACGCAGCCCTCCCGCCCGCCCTCCCTCTGCTCCCGAGCACACGGAGACCCACAGGCACCTGGGAGAGGCTGCAGGTCTGTGCCCCCCACCAAGGGGTGACTGGGAGGGGGCCAGCAGCCCCCTCCCACCCCGATTTTGGGGACACCTCTGCTTCACGCCGTGCAACAGCCCCAGGGCCAGCGCAGGTGTAGCCTGGGCACCGGGTTCAGCCCCTTTCCCCAAACCCTCCCAGCTGCAGCACGAGCCCAGGGCCTCCCACACCTCCTGCTACCGGCTGTGACACCCGCCCCGACCACAGCCTTGCGCTGAGCCCACCCGGGTGCTATTGCCCCCGCCCCATGTCAAGGCAGCGGTCGGATCCAGGACACTGGAGGGCCGGGCTGAGCTCAGCGTGGCTGCTACTCACTGGGAAGACGTCGGGATCGTCATTGCACATCTGCAAGAATCGCTCCGGGCGGGCGGAGGAGTGCTCGGGCCCCTGCGGGGACCAAGCCAAGGGAAGAGTGAGCAGGAGGGGGCAAGGCCAGCGCGAGAAGCCGATGCTGGGCATGGCCACGCCGCAAGCAGTGCTACCTGCTGCCACCACGGCCCAGGCAACACCCCTGGGGCGGCCCTGAGCTGGGGGGGTCCTTACCATGCCCTCCATGCCATGGGGAAGCAGCAGGACGATGCCGTTCTGCCTGACCCACTTGGCCTGCCCGGGACAGATGAACTGGTCGATAATGCACTGAGCAGTGTTGTGGAAGTCCCCGAATTGGGCTTCCCAAAGCACCAGGGCGTTGGGGCTCGCCATGGCGAAGCCCAGCTCGAATCCTGAGGGATGGGAGAGAAGCGAGGCAGTTATCCTCCCGGAGCGGCCTCATCCCCCCCAGGCAGCGGGTGCGGAGCTCGCTCACCGAGGACGCCGTACTCCGACAGAGAGCTGTTGCAGACGGTGTAAGGAGCCTGGTTGGGCCAGAGGTGGTTCATGGGGATACACGTCCTCTTGTCCACATTCTGATCGTGCAGGACGTGGTGGCGATGGCTGGAAGAGGCGAAAGCGTTACTCCGTCATCACCCTTTGGATCCCCTCCGGAAAGGCTGGAACATCGCCTTCAGAGCCACCAAAAGCACGGCTTTACCTGAACGTCCCCCTCTCAACATCCTGGCCACTCAGGCGGATGTGGATGCCCTCCTTAAGCAGGGAGCCGAACGCCATGTACTCTGCCAGGGCCCAGTCCACCGTCCGGTTCTTCACCATCTCCCCACGGGTTTTCAGAATACGGCTCAAACCTGCCGGGACAGAAGCCAGTTCGTAGCCAGCGCAGGAGGGAGCTCCAGTAACACCACGTCTGTCCCACAACCTGCCCACGGACTGGCAGACTGCAAATGCCCAGGGGCAGAGGAATGAATCCACCCCTTGCTGGGGGAATGAGGAATCGGGACTGCAGGGAAGAATCGGCCCCAGAGAAGAGCTGCTCCTTGGTTTGCTTCCCTTAACCACAGCTCCCACATGAACGAATTCTCATAGGGTTTGGGTTGGAAGGGACCTCAAAGGTCCAACCCCCCTGCTGTGGGCAGGGACACCTTCCACCAGACCAGGCTGCCCAAAGCCCCGTCCAGCCTGACCTTGAACATCTCCCATGATGGGGCATCCACAGCTTCTCTGGGCAACCCCTTCCAGTGCTGCACCACCCCCTCCCAGTGAAGACTTCCTTCCTGACATCAAATCTAAATCTCCCCTCTTCCAGTTTAAAACCGTTCCCCCTTGCCCCGTCGCTGCTGGCCCTGGTAAGGAGTCTGTCCCCATCTTTCTCCCCAGCCCCTTTGAGCCCCGAAAGGCCACAACAAGGTCTCCCCGCAGCCTCTCTTCTCCAGGCTGGACCCCCCCGACTCTCTCAGCCTTTCTGCACAGCAGAGCTGTTCCAGCCTTGGGATCATTTCCGTGGCCTCCTCTGTCCCCGCTCCAGCAGGTCCGTGCCTTTCTTGCGCTGGGGACCCCTGAGCTGGACGCAGGGCTGCAGGGGGGGTCTCGGGAGAGCGGGGTAGGGGGGCAGAATCCCCTCCCTCACCCTGCTGGCACTGTAACAGGTCCCTTCCCTCCAGACCACATTCCAGCCCTATCCCACATCTTCCCTGAACAAATGCTCACCCTGGCATAACTTCCCCAAGCTCCTACCTCCATGGATAGTGAAATCCTCCACTGGCACCGAGCTGGCCACTTGACCAATGTGCATCAAGTCCTCCTCGTTCAGACCGGTGGAAGGGCAGGTCATGCTCCGGGGTTGGCCGTCCAGAGTGAAGAAACCTGCAGGAGTGTCCACCGCATTGTGGGAGCCATGCCCAGCTCCATGTGAAGAGCTCGGGTCACGGAGAGCACCATCCCACCTCCCCACCAGGATGATTTACTAGAAAATAGCTGCCACAGCTGTAGAGAGGCCAGGCTCTTTGCTAGGGACCTCCACAACATTGCTAGCGACTTACCAGGCCAGGGTGAGTCCAGCCAGTGCTTGATGTGCAAGATCTTTTCATCCTTGGATCGTGCATGGGCCTCCTCACAGATCTTATCGTACTTGGCAATTTCCTCCTGAAAGGCAGAGCCAGGAGATGGAAAAGCATTAGCGAGGGGTCTCCAAACAAGGGTGCTGAGGCTGGGGACCTCAGCACGAGCTTGCAAGGGTGCTGGAGGGCACGGGTGGTCCCCGCAGCAGGGGAGCCCCAGGACTGTGCAGCCTTAGAGAGCAGAGCCGCTGCTGGAGGCCCCTGTCTCCCAAGGGGCAGCTCTGCTGCCGTCCAAACCAACAACTCGCAGTCAGCCCTAAAGATGCTGCAAAGCGGTACCAGGGCAAGGAAGGCAGGCAGAGCTGCTGCTGCGCTTGCTGCCAGGGTGGCAGAACCGGGGCAGGGGACCTGCCCCAGATACCCCCAGGCCACAGCGAGCCCGAGTGTCACAGAGCCCAAATCTCCCGTGGGTCCCAGCCGTGCCGCAGTGGCTCAGAGCTGTGCAGTCTGTGCTGCGCTGATCACGGGGCAACCCTCGAACGAGATGTTCTGGTGCGAACGAGATGTTCTGGTGCTGTTCCGAGCTGGCACAGTCCAAGGACGAGCCTCGGCTCCTAACCCCGTCACTGCCAGGTCTGCGGCGCTCACCCAACCCTAGCACAGCTCTGCCACCTTTAGGTGGCCAGCACAAGCAGAAATGGGCCCGTCACTTCGTTCACACCCAGGTCTGAACCAAATAAGTAGTTTTCCCTGGAGATGCTGGCCACAGTTTTCCTCCCAGGCCCCAAGGGACAGTACCTCGTACTCTGGCTGATTTACCACCCCCTGGGAAATCAGCAGCTCTGCGTATTTCTGCAGCACCGGCTTCTGTTTCCGGATCTGTTTGTACATCAGGGGTTGCGTGAACATGGGTTCGTCCATCTCGTTGTGACCGTTGCGCCTGTAGCAAACCTGCCGGGAAGGGAGGGAGCCTTTGAAAGCAGCTGCTTGCAACCCGTGGCTCCGAAAGCAGTCGGAGGCACCTGGGTCTCTGTGCTAGGAAGGGTCCAAACCAGCCCAGAAGGGACCCAACCGTGTCCTCCCCTGTGCGGGAGGCGAGGGCAGGCTCCATACAGAGACCGTGTCACCCCTCCCAGTGCCTCGTTGTCTTGCTTCACACCACCTCCTTGCTCCCCTCGCATCAAAAGGGCCAGACAAGCCCTGAAGAGAAACCTCAGCTTTCAGAAAATACACCCCGAGAGGTGTCAGCAGAGCCACAGCTTTAGGATAAAGCCTCGTGCCATGTTTCTTACCAAATCCACCACCACGTCCTTATGGAAGGTGCTTCGCCACTCTGCTGCCACATTGCACACGTAGACAACGGCCTCCGGGTCGTCCGCGTTGACGTGGAAAATGGGTGCGTTCACCACGCGGGCGACATCGGTCGGGTATGGGGAGGAGCGGGCCATCCGAGGGTCTGTCGTGAAGCCGATCTGCAGCGGGTGAGAGGGAACAGGACCAGCACAGTGGTAAGGATTCGGAAAGCGGCACACAGCAGCTCGGGTGCTGCGCCTGAGCTGGGGCTGCCCCATGGCTGTGCCACTCAGCTGTAGCACAACCTGCCCATCTCCTGCGCCCTGGGCACCACAGCCCGTCCTGGTCCCAGCACCTGGGCTGTCATCCCGCTGCACCCGCGGGGATGGGCTGGTCCCAGTGAAATGTCACTGGTTTACGCAGGGGCAGAACGGAGCAGCCCTGCGTGTTCTTGCACGCCGAGCATCAGGTTGCGCCATCTCTGTGCCGGGCTGGACTCAAAAGCTGCTACCGTTGAGCAGCTGGGCATAAAGTACCGCCTGCCGACCCCGGGGTTATGGCTCATGCCAGGAACGTTGGCTGGGAAACAGCTACGGCCTGCTGCCAGCTGCCATCCAGACCTGAGCCTGCAGAGGCTGGTCCATACGCAGGGGATTTGCTCCTCACCTGGTTGTTTACCACAACGTGGACAGTGCCGTGGGTGGTGTAGGAGGGCAGGTCGCTCAAGTGGAACGTCTCGTACACGATGCCCTGCCCAGCAAAAGCGGCGTCTCCGTGCAGGAGGATGGACATCACCTGGAGGACATGAAGCCACAGTGGTCAGCAGGGGCTCTGCGAGGATGGTGGGCAGGGGCAGCCACCAGGAGAGAGCCCAAGTCTCAGCCCCGTGAGCCTTCAGCATCCCAGAAGGGACATAGCGCAGCTCATCGACGCACCCGATGCTTTCTCAGGGGATGGGAGTGGAGCCGGCCATGGCTGGTGGAACCACCAAGGAAAGGGCTGTGGCCACCAGTTCACCCCCTGAGCGAGGGTGGCACGCTCGGGGTGCCTCAGCTGGGCACGGGGGTGGCACTGGGGGTGGCACGCTCGGGGTGCCTCAGCTGGGCACGGGGGTGGCACTGGGGGTGGCACGCTCCGGGTGCCTCAGCTGGGCATGGGGGTGGCACTGGGGGTGGCACTCTCAGTGTGCCTCCGCTGGGCCCGGTGCACAGCGGCTGGGAGGTGAGTCCCATTCCCATACACACCAGTCCCAAAGCAAAGCCTTTTTCTAACTGGGGGAAGAGGAGAAAAACACCCCTTTCCCCCACGCTTTCACCGCAGAAGACCTTTGGGCAGGAGCCGGGCTGGGAGCTCGCTCCGGCTTCAGCGTTGTTATTTTGCTACCGTACCCAGGGGCGGGTGGGGGGTGCCGCCTGTCAGACAAGGGCAGAGTTTGCCTGTTTATATCCAGCCTGTGGGGCGTAAGAGGAAGGGAAACATTTTTGATCTCAGCCTTCCACTTGTCGGTGTTGGAGACAGGTCTGCGATTAATCAGACCACAAATAAACTCCCCATCACAGCCCGTTCCCTGCCTGCTCTCCCACCTGGGTACAGGGAGCTGCCTCCTCCTGCCAGCTCCAGCTTTCCCAGCCCTGGGAATGGTTATCCCTGGTCCCATCGAGATCCTTCAGCTTGAGGCTCCTACTGCTGAGCTCCCCGAGCTGTAATGCTTTCGGGAGCGCCCCTCGTTTCCCCGTTTTCCCACCAGGGGTCTGGGCGTCTGCTGCTCCCCGCAGCCACAGTCGTTCAGAGACAGCGGAAGCAGCAATGGGAGCTCAGGGTGGGCGAGCCCTTGCCAAAGTTATCCCCAAAGACAGCGGGCAACGATGGGAGAGCAAAGTCGGGGTGACAGCGGGGTGACAGCAGGGGAAGGGGCACGGCAAACAAAACCCAGCTGGGTTTCTTTGCTTTCCCACCAAACCCCGTCCAAGCCAGGCCACTTCACCGCAGGCGTCTCCGCACCACTCACCTTCTTCCCCTCCGTGTCCCCGCAGTAAAACTGCTCTGCTTTAGTCTTGCCTTGGACAACGGGATCAGCTGCTTCCAAGTGAGAAGGATTGGCCACCAAGGAAAGGGTGATATTCCTGTCGGTGACACGGTTAATCCGCCGGTGGTACATTCCCAGGTGGTACTTCACGTCACCGGAGCCCTGAGGGAGGGGAGAGGAGAGCGGAGTCACCCCCAGGAACATGAGCGGCTTTTGGGGCATGGAAGGAGAACTGAGGCAGGGTGGCGCTCACCCCAGGGGCTGGCAAAAGGGGGAATTTTCTGGAGGCACTGGCTGAAAGCGGCAGGGACTCACTTTAGGAGCTGACCCAGCATTCAGCAAAGCACAAGTGGCCTGTTCCAGGTGCCAAAGCCCGGCCAAACCCCAGGCACACATCAAGCCCATCCAGATAACATCACACAGGGGAAGAAGCAAGCGTGGTGGGTTTGGGGAAGACACTGGAAAACAGAGTTGGGACAACGCTCGCCCAAGCTCTGCCCACCCTGCCACAAGTGGGGCCACCCCTGGCACTGCTCGGAATTCGCTGCAGCTCCCAGCCGGGGCACCTCGATGCTCCAGGCTGCTGCTGTCTCACCTCGAAGCCCCAGCTTTCTGAAAGCCAAATCATCCCAGCTTATGATGCTGGAAGCTCTGAAGCACGAGGGCATCTCAGCGGCAGAGCCTGCGGCACAAGCGATTCAAGCCTCGGGGCTTTTGGAGCTGCTTTAGGGCCCCATATGGGGACCAGGGGCTGCTGCAAGGGTACAAGTCAACCTCTGCTCCTGGCCGCCTTCCCCTCACCTCATCGTTCACCCCAAGGCTGCTTTAGGCCCACGAGAGCCACTGACCACCCAGCCTGGGGTTGACCTCCTGGGAAACAGCTCTGCTGAGAGGGACCTGGGAGTCCTGGTGGACGACAAGGTGGCCATGAGCCAGCAGGGTGCCCTTGATGCCAAGAAGGCCAATGGCATCCTGGGGTGCCTCAAGAGGAGCGTGGCCAGCAGGGTGAGGGAGGTTCTCCTCCCCCTCTGCTCTGCCCTGGGGAGACCCCACCTGGAACACTGGGTCCAGTTCTGGGCTCCCCAGTTCAAGAAGAATGAGGAACTCCTGGGGAGAGTCCAGAGGAGGGCAACAAGGATGATGGGGGGACTGGAGCATCTCCCCTAGGAGGAAAGGCTGAGGGAGCCGGGCTTGTTCAGCCTGGAGAAGAGAAGGCTGAGAGGGGATCTCATCAACACATACAAATATCTCAAGGGTGGGGGTCACGAGGACGGAGCCAGACTCTTCTCAGTGGTGCCCAGCACCAGGACAAGGGGCCATGGGCACAAACTGAAGCAGAAGAGGTTCCAGGTGAGCGGGAGGAAGAACTTCTTGACTCTGAGGGTGGCCGAGCCCTGGCCCGGGCTGCCCAGGGGGGCTGTGGAGTCTCCTTCTCTGGAGATCTTCAACCCCCGCCTGGCCGCTGTCCTGTGCCCCCTGCTCTGGGTGAGCCTGCTTGGGCAGGGGGGTGGCACTGGGTGAGCTCCCGAGGGCCCTTCCAACCCCTGCCATTCTGGGATTCTGGGATTCTGTGAGACAGCAGCCAGGGCACATGTCACTCCCCGGGAGAGGCAAGGACAGACCAGCACTGGCACCGACACGAAGGCTTCAGTCACATGAGCGTGCGTGTGACATGGAAACCCTTGCAACGCCACCAAGTGATGCCACAAGCTTGTGCAGCACGGCCACAGCCTTCAGGGACCACAGAGGGACAGGCAACAGCAACCTGCTACAGGCAGAAGAGGAGACTCACCTCGTCGGCAGCCTCCAGCTTGGAGTCGAACTGGCAGAAGATCTGCTCCAGCTCTTTCCTGATCACGTTGGCGAGCACATTCAGGCGTCCCCTGCAAGAGCAAGACCGTTGTCAGCAACCAGCAGCATCAGCCTGGCATCGAGTGCCGATGGTGACTTGCCACCCCCCTGTCATGCGGAGGCAGAGCAACAGCCCCAGGCCCCCGGCGATGGCTGTAGGGTCAGCCGGGGAGAGGGCTCTGGGTTTCACCCAAGAGGAGACTGCAGGCCCCTCAGCAAGGGCATGGCCAAACCCTGCTCTGGGATTCAAGCTCTGCCGCTTGAGCCACCACCCCTCTCCAGATCAATTTACAAACAAGCTGAAGCTGAAAACACCGCGATGAGCAGAGAGCAGCGAAGACCTGAGCTCTCCAGCCAAGGTTCACCACCAGTTAGGTGATGGCAGAAACCAGTGTGCCCCCCCGAACCCCGGCAGCATCCCCCTCCTCCACAGCCCAAGCACCACCGTGGGGAGAGGCAGAGGTACCTGTGGGGCATCCCCATGATAACATAATCCACACCCTTCTCACTCGACTTATCAATAATGGTCTTTAAGGCTGGGATCAGCACTTCACAGCCCTCCAGACCAAAACGCTTCTCCGAAGACCATTTCCGATGGAGGAACTCCTCAAACCTGGAAGACAAAGTGGGAGAGAGATCAGTGCCAGGGCTAGAGCTGAGGGCAGAAACCAGAGAAAGGATGGGGACCGCACCAAGGGAGCTGCAGCACCCAGCGACGCTTCAGCGGCCATCACGCATCACCCGACAGCCTCCCTCGGCTTCCTCCTGCGGGGTCTGCCTGGCTGCTCCCCCACCCCGGCTCTGTGCTGCCCTTACACCTTATTTTTGGACTTTTCTTTCAGGATCATCCACGTTTTCGGGCTCTTTGCCAGCACTGGAGCCTGCCAGCCCGGCAGCTCGCTGGCGTCACCCTGCTGGTTAAGCCGACCACGCCGGATGATGTCAAGATGTGATTCCATTGGTGACCGCGTCCCTCCGGCTGGGAGTAAACCACCCCGAGCAGCAAGGGAAGATGAGGGGAAGGTGAAGACCCCCCCCGAGGTACCTGGTAGAGCGGACCAGCCTGGCCAGCAGCGTGCGTTTCTCTTCGTTGGTGAACTGCATGATGCCCGGGGTCTCAAACTTCTGCCGGATCCACTGGCACTGCTCCAGGTCATTGATAAACATGAACTCCACACCGATGTGCTGGCAGTAAGCCATCTGCCCCCGACGGGGAGAAAAAGGGCCGTCAGACAACAGCCGGGGCTCTAACACCTCCACACCCGCTGTGGGTGGCCTCATACAGGGCCACCAGGCCAGGGACTCTTTGGTTCCGCTCTTTAACCTTCCAGCAAGGCAAAGAGCCCTCCTGTGCCGGTGGGGACACAACCCCCCCTGCCTGGCAGCCATACGGCGCTGCCCCAACACCGGGGGGACCCATGAGCAGCGCCCACACCCTGACAGCCCCATTTTGGGAGCCTGGTTTGAGCTGTTTTCCCGGGAAAGATCCACAGGGGACATCCCAGCTGCAGGGCAGCTCAGACCCTGTACATGACCCACATCAAAATGTTTAATTCCCTTTGCCCAAGGGGCCCAGGGTCAGACCCTCAAGTCCTTTACATCCACCTCAGAGGTGAGATTTTCCCTCTTGGTGGCATCGGCTGTGACCAGGTCCGCAGCCCCACTCCGTATGGTGGGGAGAGAATCAGCATAACAACCTCCCCCCAAAAATAAGGAGCCCGTTCTTGCAGCTTATCCAAGACATTGACGCAGCTTTGCTTCTCCCAAGGTCAACCTGTCTCAGCAAAGACCATCGGAGCAAGCCTGCAGCTCGCCCAGGGGCCGCCTGTGCTCTCAGACCGGGCAGAGCAGCATACGAAACCTGGCAGCAGAGGGGAACTGGCTGCAAGAGCTGGAAGCCCCAGCCCCGGGCTGGAGCAGCTCCTGCACCGCAGACCCTCCAAGGGGCCAGCACGCAGGGCAGCAGCACACGGAATGGGGTTGCCGGCCTCCAGCTCGCTCCCATGCTCGCCCAGCACCGCTTGCTGCTTTAAACTGGAAAACGTAGCTGGAGAGGTTTCCAAAAATGCAGTATTTAGTTGCTTGGGCTTTGCTCCACCTCGGGAAGCCCAAAAGCGTTGCCCCAAGGCAGCGTGAAGCTGGAGGCGATCAGAGATCACCCGGTAAGATGGGGCGGCTGCTACGAGGGGGGCAAGCGCCGAGGAGCAGCTCTCAACCTAAAAAAAGCAGCTCCCAACCTGAAAAGCTTAAAATCTGCAGGTTGGCCCAGGCTGTGGGCAGTAGCAGGGCCCAGGACCTCCAAAAAGCAACCGCTCTGCCCCCACCCCGGGCTGCGAACAGGCCCCGCACAGCCCCCCCTGCCCTCCTCACCTCCAGCCGACGGATGATTTCCCGGAGCGGAAGAGCCGATTCATTTCCACCGATGAAAGTGGTTGTGGGCAAGTGGAAGACCTTGTCGAGGTCAGATTCATCCAGCCCGTAAAAGCCTGCAGGATTTTCCATGGGTGGGACAAGCGAAAGCAAGAGAGAGAAGGAAGGAAGGGGAACGGGGGGACACCGTCACGCAGGGACCAGGTGCATTTGGGAGAGGTGGGGAAGGGACAAAAAAAAAAGCAGCATAAAACCAAAAATAAGCATGAAGGAGGTTTATATGGATAAAAACCAAGCCATAATTAAACAAAAAGACATTAAGCACAGAACCGCAAGGTTATTATGAAAGGTGACGCAGGAAACAAAACACGAAGCGATATATATATGCATGTAAATCAGTAATTAAAATCCAGGGTGAGAGTCGGGAAGTTTGTAGCCCCAAGAACACAAAAAAATGACACCACGAATTGTGACAGAGGGGAGAGAAAAGCAACAGGGGAATTGAGGATTCACCGAGCACGACGGCGGTGTCGCCACACGGTGGGAATTAAAAAAAATGAAGAGCCAAGGCAGAGAAGGAAACGGTTAAACCAGACAAACCCCAAAGAGGGAAAGGACGAGAAGCAAGAGAGAGAAAATGGCGTCAGGGCTCTGCGATGGACTCTCCTGAATAGCTCAGCCCGGGAGCGGGGCGGCCAGCCGGCCCCTTGGGGGGGGGGTTTGCTCTCCAGATCCCCCCTTGCCCAATTAACAGCCTTTTAATTAGGGGTTTAGCCTAGCCCTGCTCAGCAAACCCCCTCGTTTTTGATGCCGGCACCTCGTGGTTTGTAGGCAGCTCCTACTTACGGCACGCGGGGCTGCAGGGAGCTGGGTGTGCTGGGAGAAGGTGCCGAGCCGGAGCCGAACGCCGGGTTTGGGAGCGGCAGAGGAGCCCCCGCCGCCGCCTGCTGCCATTACAGCATCAGCAGGGCCCGGTCAGGGCCCGCAGCAGCTCCACAGCACCCCAAAACCATCAGAGGTGCCTCAGCGCCCGCTGATGCTCACGGCTGTCTTTGGGGAAACTGAGGCATGGAGGAGGGGTATGATGAACTGGCTGAACCGATGCAGCAAGGCAGAAGCAGAGCCGGGAAGGGGAGCGGGGCGTCCCCAGATCCTGGTGAGCAGGAGCTTGGCTGGAAGGAGGGCGACGGAGCGGAGCTGCCGGCTCCCAGCAGGGCTGGGTTTCCAGGGGTTTTCTAACTCAGGGCAGGAGCCACAGCACTACCCCCACTCCTCCCAGCTCCCTTCAAACCAGCCCAATGCCTCAGCTGGGGTCTTTTGGGGAGGCTACAGGGGATGCCACCCCCTAAATGCTGCAGGGCAGCTGAATACACCTTCCCCCAGGCAAAGGGAGGCAAAAATTGGCCCCTCCAGAGCTGGCCCTTCTTGAACTTAATCCTGAAAGTCTACCCCTCGCCCTCTGGTCAGGAATGAGCTGGAGACGGGGCTGGCCACGGCTCAGCCCTGTGCAGCCTCAAGGACTGCGCTTGCCAGAGGCGGGGAACACCCCCGGCAAGCCCGGAGCCAAGGTTCTCCTGGTTGCTGCTGCCACCCATCCCCTCCTCTGCCCACGCCACCCTCCTGGATGCTGCTCGTCCCAGGGGAAGGAATTAAGCCAGATCCACCGGAGCTGCGCCTGGGAGCAGGCAGGAGCTGAGGGTTCGGCCCCGCGTCCCCAGGATTTCTCTGGGGCTCCCATCCAAACAGAAGTCCTGGAGGGAGGCAGCATCAGCCCACAGCATCCTCGAGAAGTTGCTGGTTGGAGGTTGCAGGGAAGCCTCAGTACCTTGCCGTGGCTCCCACCCTGCGGCGCAGGGCTTCGGCTCGCTCCGCCACACCAGTTGGAAGACCCACGCACATTTGGGGGGGGGGGGGGGATCAGATTTTACAAGTTTTCAGGGCTCTGAGCATCTCTGCTTCTGCTTTGCTGCAACTTACGGGCTGCGACACCATCAGCAAGGGGGATGAGCTGCCAAATTTTCACCAGGACAAAACCAGGGCGGAGTCAGGAGAAGACAGCTTGGATTTTTAGGAGCCTCAAACCGGTCGGGGAGATTGAGGCCTCATAAAATGAACATTCACAACAAGACGTGTCCTCTAGCAAGCAAGGCATGCAAACACGCAGCGCAGAAAAGGCCAGCGAGGCTCCACATTGGGGATCTCTACGGGTGAAGCATCACTAACCAAGCGCCTACCTCCAGACTTTTAGTGGGACAAATCAAAAAATAAACACGGTACAAAACTCAAGAGCTGTGCGAGACGGGAGGGGACCGCTTTACCGGCTTGGTTCATGCCCAGAATAACCTATTCAAAGAGAGTCCTGCACTCCAGAGGGTTAAAGGCTCATTAATTGCATACCTCCTACTGTTAACACTCTCAGCCGCTCCTTGAACACTGCGAGATCTGGGGTGGGCAGGGAAAGGGGTGCAGAAAGGGAGAAGATAGAGAGACGCAGTCAACGTTAGTTTAAAACAAAAAATAAATCTGGAACCGTGAAAAGTAGTCATGGAAAGCACAAGTCAGAAAAATACAGTATTTAAAATACAGTCAAAAACCATCGGAGGCAAAAGGGTTGGGATGGAGAATGACTACGCACTAGGGCGGGAAAAGAAATCCCATGGGAAGTCTGGCGAGAAGAGGGAGGAGCAGGGAGGGGAACGGGGCGGGGGGGGCATCAGACACTGGGGAGCAGTTGAGCTGCATGGTTTGAGATGTCCTCTCCTGTGCACACCTCGGATGGAAAGGGCGACCAACCGTCCCTGCTACCACCAAAAGCAGGGCAGGTTCAGACTGGCTATAAGGAAGAAATTCTTTACCATGAGGGTGGTGAAAGCCTGGCAGGGGTTGCCCAGAGAGGGGGTGGAGGCCCCATCCCTGGGAACATTCCAGGCCAGGTTGGAGGGGGCTGTGAGCAACCTGATGTGGTTCAAGGTGTCCCTGCTCCTGCAGGGGGGTTGGGCTGGGTGACCTCTAGGGGTCCCCTCCAACCCAAAACATTCTGTGATTCTATGATTCTATGAAAAGGCACCTTCCCATCAAGTTGCATCGAGGGGAACATCACCCTCTGCAGAGCAGAGAGCTGCCCCCAATGACCCCTGCGCCCACAGGGGTTTGCTCTGCTCCTTGCTACCGGGAAGATTCCAAGGTGCCCCCCACGGAGGCACCGCTGCTGCCTACACCCAGGCAGGAGGCGGATCGGGGTGTTAACGAGCAAGCCGTTAATGAAGAAGACCAAGGGTGAGGCAGGCACGCACAAGGTGGCTGTTTCTCGCGCGCCGGGATGCCATGCCAGATGCAGGCAGGGCTGCCGGAGCGGCCGGCAGCGTGGCGTCACCGGAGCAGCGCTCCCTGGCTAGGTTAGGTGACCCGAGTGCCTCAATCTCACCTTTGGAAACGCTTCTCTTTTTGGTCAGCGGGGAAGAAGTCAGATGTTTAGGGGAGATATTTGGTTCACAAGGTCTCAAACTGCGGAAAGGGAAGGTGGCAGCACTGTCAGCCCATCCCCCCGCAGGGGCTCGCCTGGCTCTTCCCAAGCTGGAGGGCGATTTCCACCAGTTCCCTTGGGCAAGAGGCAGGAGCAGCTGCCTTCCACGGAGAGACAGACAGACAGGAGGCAGACAGAG
Organism: Gorsachius magnificus; assembly: GCA_034008185.1. NCBI lineage: Eukaryota > Metazoa > Chordata > Aves > Pelecaniformes > Ardeidae > Gorsachius > Gorsachius magnificus. Next base: position 71,519 of record CM067100.1, read on the forward strand.
GCTCGGACACACGCTGCCTTCCCCACGCCACTTGGATTTCGGGGCGCTAAGGTGTTATTTCCCCGGAGAGGTCACATCGAGCTCCCGCAGTCATCTTGTCCTCGCTCCACCCCACTTACCATGCCAGATTTGCTCCAGTAGAAGACCAGGGTAAGATTATTTGGGTGGGGTTTTTTTAAAAAGAAAAGACAAGAGCAAGAGGCATTTGGTGGCTCTGGCCCCCACCGCTCAGCAGACCCTGCACCCTCGGGCGGGCTTTCCCCCCGCCTTGCATTTTCTCCAGCACTCACGCTGCTTAATCCAAGAGCGCTTCCAAACCAGACGCAAACCAGTTGCTAAACAAAAGGCAATTGAGAAGAAAGATCCGTTTTGGAGATGAACCATGCGACTCCTCTGAATTACAGCGCCGCCCAGCCGCGGTGGAAGCTGCCGGCACCAGAGCTCGCACCGCAGCAGCTGACCTTCAGGGATTTCACTCCTCAGAAAGCGGAAACAAGATCGTTTCCAAGTTTCAAAACCACTCCCGCTATTAACCGCTCTGTCAAGTGTTAAGAAATACTCGTTCAAAGCAAGAAGAAAACTCAAAAAGCCAGCAGGATCGGCTTAGAAATTGGCTTTCTCTGCCACAAGCAGGAGACGCCGGATCTCAGCTCGGCCGGAGCTCTGCCCATGCTGGCCCCAGCGCCGCTTCCCCCCGCTCTTGCGGAGCGCTGTTTGCAAGCTGGGTTCGCCAAGTTGCATTTTAAGATCGACCAGGTGAGAGTTTCCAGGATGAGGGTACCAGGGGAAAGTCTATTCAGTATAAATAGTACTTACAGCAAGATAATAAAGGCTCCTTTGGTGAGATGTGGGCATTTTGAGTCTGGGGTCCTACCCCCGGACACAACCCCAGCATCAGCCAGTGGCTGATGCCAGCATCACTTGTTCTCCGGCCTCGTTATTTCCTACAAGTTCATGGATTGATGCTAATTAAATCAACACCCAGAACCACAAGGGCAGATATTTTAGTATGAAAGCCACAAAGACAGAAATTAAAACTTATAGCCTGGCTCAGCCACGGAGATCCTGGGCTGAGATTCTCTTCCAGCCGATGCCTACGGACCAGCCGTGCCTGAACGCTTCCCACAGCGGCGAGCCGGGCTCATCACGCTGCCGGAGGAGCAGGCAAAGCGGAGCTTCTACTGCTTCACCCAGGCTCTGTTAGCGCTGCGAGGGTGCTGCCAGCCCAGCTCAGCAGCCGAGGCTCCAAGGGAGAGCCTGACCTCGGACCGCTTAGGGCTCCTGGGCTCTTCTCCCTCTGAAGCAAGGATGCTGCTGGAGCACGCCCGGCTTCAGAGGAACCACAGGGTCAAAGCAGAAAAGCCCTCTGAACTGACTTTCCCCATTGAAGCAGCCGCATAACATCAACGTTCAAGTGGAAACCAGTAAGGAGCAGCATCCCTCAAAGGTCCATACTGGGACCAATACAACTGAATATCTTTGTCGATGGCATGGAGAGTGGGATCAAGGGCACCAGGCTGTAGGCAACACTGAGCCGAGTGGTGCGGTCGATACCCTGGAGGGAAGGGATGCCACCCAGAGGGACCTGAACAGGCTGGAGAGGTGGGCCTGGGTAAAGTTCACGAAGTTCAACAAGGTCAAGCCCAAGGGTCAGGGCAATCCCCAATCCCAGCACAGACTGGGGGATGGATGGATAGCAGCCCTGAGGAGAAAGACTTGGGGATGCTGGTGGGTGACAAATTGGACTTGAGCTGGCCATAGGTGCTCACAGCCCAGAAGACCAAACATGCCCTGGGCTGCATCCCCCGCAGCGTGGCCAGCAGGGTGAGGGAGGGGATTCTGCCCCCCTACCCCGCTCTCCCGAGACCCCCCCTGCAGCCCTGCGTCCAGCTCAGGGGTCCCCAGCGCAAGAAAGGCACGGACCTGCTGGAGCGGGGACAGAGGAGGCCACGGAAATGATCCCAGGGCTGGAACAGCTCTGCTGTGCAGAAAGGCTGAGAGAGTCGGGGGGGTCCAGCCTGGAGAAGAGAGGCTGCGGGGAGACCTTGTTGTGGCCTTTCGGGGCTCAAAAGGGCTGGGGAGAAAGATGGGGACAGACTCCTTACCAGGGCCAGCAGCAACGGAGCAAGGGGGAACGGTTTTAAACTGGAAGAGGGGAGATTTAGATTTGATGTCAGGAAGGAAGTCTTCACTGGGAGGGGGTGGTGCAGCACTGGAAGGGGTTGCCCAGAGAAGCTGTGGATGCCCCATCATGGGAGATGTTCAAGGTCAGGCTGGACGGGGCTTTGGGCAGCCTGGTCTGGTTGAAGGCGTCCCTGCCCACGGCAGGGGGGTTGGACCAGTTGACTTTTGAGGTCCCTTCCACCCCAAACCACTTTGTGAGCCCATGCCTTACTGAGCAGCGTGGTAACCGCCCCCCACAGCTGGCTCCCTTTCCCCCCCGAGGGGAGCCATCACCGCAAGCGCTGCGGCTGGCTCGGGGTTTCGCGCAGACCCTGCTCTCCTCTTGACAGGGAAACGCCTCCACCAGGCACAGGGCTCAGGGCTTCAGGGCTCTGCTGCTGTGCTTCAAAAGGACCGTAGCGCCCACAGCAGAGGCCAAAAACCCTCAAGTAGGAAAGGCTTTCCTCACCCCTTCCTCTCCAAAGTCACCGAAAGTCTCCCTGCTCCTCTCACAGTGTTTATGTCCTCTCCTGTGCCTGGATTCACGGCCATCATCTCCCCACCTCTTACCATCAAAACCTCCCAGGCACAGGGTTTGCTCCAGCCCAGAAGTGGCCAGCTCCCAAGGCACAGCCAGGGCTTGGTCCTCCAGACAAGTGCATCAGAAGTCCAGACTTTGGGATGAAGCAGCTTCCCCATCATCCAGCGAGCTGGGACAACCAAAACCTAATCCCTCCCTACCGCTCCCAGTAATCCTGTATGAAGGTCCAGCAGGTCCAGAGCTGGTGCCCCTGCGCTGGCAGCTGAACAAGTAGTCAAGATCGTTTACATGCACCGTGCGCTCCGATCATCCGTTTCTGTTGTGCGAGGTTAGTAATCATTAGGGCTGCTCTACTCTACGTTAGCAGCATGCCTCTCGAGCGCTCGTAGTGCCGGCGTAACGACCCTGGGAAAGCACCAGCAAGGTGAAAGAGCTCAGCGCTGCGACCTTGTTCTAGCTAGAGGAATGGCAGCGTACTACAGAGATCACACCTAAAGCACGTTGAGAGGTGCCGAGTTTAAGCACTTTCAGATTAGGATTTCAGGTCCTCGGTACCACGCATGCTTCACTGCAACACTCATGCATCTTTCACTCAAAGGCCTCGGGATTTCCACCTCTCCACTCGGATGGGAACTCATCCCAAAGCTTCCTTGTCATGATCACCGGCTGGGACTCATAGCTTAGTCTTGGAAAAAAGGGGGCGATTCAGGGCTTTACAGGTGCTGCAGCAAGCTGGGAGCAAAGGAGGGCAGGGCACCGTCGCAGAGGCACACCAAGAGGTGCTTCGCAGCCCTGCGGAGACAAAGCCAGCCCACTGCCCCCGCTCTCGGGGCCCCCACGAGCAGCAAGAGAAGCTGAGGGACCAGACCCCCAGCTCTCACCAACAGAAAACCTCTCTGCTTTGCATTTCCAGAAGATGCAATTGCTTCCACCCCTGAATGAGTTCAATGACATAATTAATTGGCACCAGTTGGAGGGGAAACATGAGCCGAGCAATAGGGGTTTGGCACAAGACCCATTTGCCGTGACAGCCGGAGGGGGGCAGAACTGCTCCACAGCTGCCGGTCGACTATAAATTTCGAGTGATCATTACTAAGGAAACTTAAGACCTTTCCCCCCTTACTGGTGAAGCAATCTACCTACAAGCTGTGAAAGAGAGAGGAGCTCAAGCGATGCAGCACTAACTGCTCTCAAAGCCCTCACCCAGTTTGTCTGTGGATGTGATAATATCGGCTGGAAGGGAGGAGTCCAGATCTGCATCCAAGATGCCCAGTGGGTCGAGTTGTGCTACATGATGCCCTCGAATCTATGAAATGGGCCAGGAATGGAAAGGAGAACAGGTACCAAGAGGGAGAGGGGAAAGGGAGAAAAACAAAAGAGGGGAGGGGTAAAAAAGTTAAATTACATTAGAATTAATTTGCAGAGTAATTCTCACCGACGTTTGGAGAAACAGTTACTGGTGCATCATCAAAATTTACACAACTAATGCCGAGAGGATCAAGCTTTGCAATGTGATGGCCCCTGACCTGGAAGCAACAACACAGATTAGTCATTAAAACAAGTTAATTGAAGAGACATTCCTTAAATTAAAAATAAATAAAAAAACCCCACAAGTCATGCACAGTTTCCCTCTTTACACTTTCTGCAGAGCCACCCCAATTTCTGGCTGCAACCAAAGCCTGGAGACGTTGGGTTTACTCCAAACTGCAGCAGGTAGGTGCGAGTGCCTCCGGCTGCAAGCGCCGCTCTGCTCTGCCCGAAGCAGGCACAGGGAAGGCAGAGACCATCCAGAACTGAGGTCCGAGGGTCTCCCACCACTTGCCTAGTGCCCAACCCAAGCACCTCCTCTCTACGGATGCAATAACTCTACACCGATGGTTTCCTCCTAAGCATCATAACAAGCAAAGAGGCAATTTTCCAGATTTTGGCAGATTTAGATGCTCTCCCGCCAAGGTGGGAGCGAAAACAAGTGTTGGCCACCAGCAGCAGTAGCTCCTGAAAGGCAAAGGAACATCTGAGGAACGTCTGTGCTCTTAGAGGTCAGCAGCTGGCAGCATCCTTTTGGAGAGAGGAGCATACGGCAGGACTCGAAGCCACTCACGTTGCTCTTCTGGGAAGGGGCAGGTGCGGAAACACCAAAGAGCTTTGGCACCAAGAGACCCTCGACTCCTCCCAGTCAGGCTGGGAGTCACCGCACTGGGTTTGAATCCGCATCGGGAGCCACAGAGAACAGTGAGAGGCAGTGAGGAGCTTTGCTTTTCGCCTTCACAGGAGAAGATGCCCAGAGGGACCCCACCGCATCTCACTGGGCAAACTCAGTTCGTCTTGGTGGCCAGCACTCTTCCAACCAGCAAGCCACGGTTTATTTCTTGTCAGCTCCTGCTCTTGGAAGCTTCAGGCTCAGCTACACTGGGAGGGGGGCAGAAAACCCCACTGCCATGGCACGGGGCGCGGTGCTGCCTTTGCGCCGCGAAAACAACACTCCCGGCCATCGAATCTGTTACCAGTTAGAAAAATCACGCTCGTAGGAGGGGATCGCTAAACCGCTCGTACAAACCAGACACACCAATCTGACCTCATTCACCAGAAAAGCATTCCTGTTCAGAGCATCCCAAGGGGATTTTAGGAAAGGGTTTTAGTGGGTTTGCTGACCAAAGAGCCTGAAATCAACCATCGGCTTTAAGGCAAACCTCTACGAAAGCACCGACCCCCTCCATGCTCTCTGCAGGGCCAGATGACAACGTGCCCAAGCGCTGGTGGCCACACAGAAAGCCCTTCTGGGCCAGCTTTGTCTGGGAGCTATTTGCTCGTCCGTCTGACAACAAAGTACGGGGGCCAGCCCATCATTCAGCCGTCAGCAGGATGCAAGGTCACCACACTGTTCCCTGCAGCCAGGCCGCAACTTGGTCTGGCAAATGGCTTTGAGCTGGGGGTGCCCAGCGACTCAGCAGTCTGCAGGTAGGCAGCAAATCCTCAGATCAGCGTGGGACTGAGGAGAAGGTCTTTTCCCCCATCGGAGCTGCTTCTTATTCTCCACGTACAATGCAAGCCCGGCAGATGTTTTTCCCCCAACCCAAAAGGAGATGACAGCAGATATTTGCAGGGAGCATCGCGCTCACAGGTCCTGATCCTGATAGGGGACTTCAGCCACCCAGACAGATACTGGAAAAGCAGCACAGTGAACTGCGAGCAGTCCAGGAAGCCACTGGAGCACGTTGAGGACAACTTCCTAGCAGAGATGATGGAGAGCCCGACCAGAGGAGAAGCACTGCTGGACCCGTGGCTCACTTATCAGAGAGGTCAAGCCTGGAGGTAGCCTGGGCTGCAGCAATCACACCCTGGTTGAATTCTCAATCCCGAGGGGTACACGATGGGTAAAAAGTAGAATCATAGAATGGTTTAGGCTAGAAAAGACCTCCAAGATCATCAAGTCCAACCATTCCCCTAACCCTGCCATCCCATCCCCAAACCCTGGCCCTCAGCACCGCCTCTGCCTGGCTGTTAAATCCCCCCAGGGGTGGGGACTCGACCCCTTCCCTGGGCAGCCCCTTCCAGCCCTGACAGCCCTTTGGGGAAGGAATTGTTCCCCAGGGCCAACCTCACCCTGCCCTGGCACAACTTGAGGCTGGTGCCCCTCGTCCCATCGCCCCTTCCCTGGGAGCAGAGCCCGACCCCCCCGGCTCCCCCCTCCTCTCAGGCAGTTGTAGGGAGTGATGAGGGCTCCCCTCAGCCTCCTCTTCTGGCAGGGTTAGGGGAACGGCTGGGCTGGGGGAGCTTAAAGGGGTTTTCCCACCCAAACGATTCTGTGATTCTATGAGATGATCGGGATATGGCCCAGGAGTGCAGGAAGGGCATAAGGAAAGCCAAGGCACAGCTGGAGCTGAACCTGGCTGGGGACATGAAAAACAACCAGGGTTTCTTCAGGTACCCAGGACAACAAAGGAAGATGAAAGAAACTGTACCCTGCCCTGATGAGGAAAACGGGAAACCTGGCTACAGCTGACATGGAGAAGGCTGAGGTACTCAACAACTTTTTTGCCTCAATCTTCACTGGCCAAGTGGCCAAGCCACGCCACCCAGCTCACAGAATCCAAAAGCAAGGACTAGAAGAATGAAGAACCACCCACCACAGGAGATCAGGTTCAAGATCATCTAAGGAACCCGAACGTACGTGAGTCTGTGGGACCTGATGAGATGCATCCGAGGGTCCCAAGGGAAACCAGCAGTGCAAGTTGCTAAGCCACTATCCATCAGATTTGAAAAGTTGTGGCAGACTGGTGAAGTTCCCAGTGACTGGAAAAGGGGAAACATAGCCCCCATTTTTAAAAAGGGAAAAAAGGAGGACCTGGGGAACTACAGGCTGGCCAGTCCCACCTCTGTGCCCAGCAAGACCATGGAGCAGATCTTCCTGAAAACTATGCTAAGGCACGTGGAAGACAGAGAGGTGGTTGGTGACCGCCAGCATGGCTTCACTAAGGGCAAATCGTGCCCAACAAACTTGGTGGCCTTCTACGATGGGGTCACAGCATTGGTGGATAAGGGAAGAGCGACTGACAGCATCTCCCTGGGCTCTTGCAAAGCATTTGATACTGTCCCACACAACATCCTTGTCTCTAAAATGGAGATGGGGATTTGATGGGCAGATCACTTGGTGGATAAGGAATTAGCCGGATGGTTGCACTCTAAGAGCTGCGGTCAAGGACTCGATGTCTGGATGGAGGACAGTGACAAGTGGCATCCTCCAGGGGTCCACGCTGGGAGCAGTATTATTTAACATCTTTGTCAGGGACATGGGCAGCTGGGGACAAGGGCAGAGCACCCTCAGCACGTTTGTGGACAACACCTAGAGGGAAGGGAAGCCATCCAGAGGGGACATGACAGGCTGGAGGAACCAGCCCATGTGAACATCATGAGTTCTACAAGGTCAAGTACAAGGCCCTGCACCTGGGTTGGGGCAATCTCAAACAGGCTGGGCTAGGAGTGGGCCGAGAGCAGCCTGGGTAGAAGGACTTGGGGGTATTTGTGGATGAAAAACTGGACATGAGCCAGCAATGTGCGCCCACAGCCCAGAAGGCCAAACGTGCCCTGGGCTGCATCCCCCGCAGCGTGGCCAGCAGGGTGAGGGAGGGGATTCTGCCCCCCTACCCCGCTCTCCCGAGACCCCCCCTGCAGCCCTGCGTCCAGCTCGGGGGTCCCCAGCGCAAGAAAGGCACGGACCTGCTGGAGCGGGGACAGAGGAGGCCACGGAAATGATCCCAGGGCTGGAACAGCTCTGCTGTGCAGAAAGGCTGAGAGAGTCGGGGGGGTCCAGCCTGGAGAAGAGAGGCTGCGGGGAGACCTTGTTGTGGCCTTTCGGGGCTCAAAAGGGCTGGGGAGAAAGATGGGGACAGACTCCTTACCAGGGCCAGCAGCAACGGGGCAAGGGGGAACGGTTTTAAACTGGAAGAGGGGAGATTTAGATTTGATGTCAGGAAGGAAGTCTTCACTGGGAGGGGGTGGTGCAGCACTGGAAGGGGTTGCCCAGAGAAGCTGTGGATGCCCCATCATGGGAGATGTTCAAGGTCAGGCTGGACGGGGCTTTGGGCAGCCTGGTCTGGTGGAAGGCGTCCCTGCCCACAGCAGGGGGGTTGGAACTGGATGAACTTTAAGGTCCCTTCCAACCCAAACCCTCCTGTGACTCAAAAAGAAATAATGACTTGGCCATGCAACCACAGCTACGATTAAGAAGCCATCATGGATGCCACAGCAGCGCAGGGTCACTGCTCACCTATAACTACAGGGACATTCCAGCTCGATCCAATTAAGAAATTAATTGCCTGGTGGTTTAAGTAGGTTACCCATCACAGGCAGGGTTTCCTCCTGCCTTCCTGCTCTTCTGTACCTCCATACCCTGTCCTGAGCTTCCCCACCCGCACACCCCGCTGCAGCTACAGCCTGACAATTACCAGGGTGGGAAGGGAAGTGGATTTCTCACTGCAGCCAGCTTAGAAAAACACATCCAAGAGCAATCACCTCCCAGTGCTGCCATCCAGAGAGCAAGGAGGTGATGGGAGTGCAGAAGAAGGTTTGGGTTTTGCGTTCAAATCGCTGCCTTGGAGCTGCTGCCTCCAACTACATCAGTTACCACTTGCTTGAACTCGGTGTCTGCCCACTTGTTCCACCAGCGAGAGCTGCAGGGCCTTCAGAGACGCCTCGCTGGGATGCACCCGACCTGGAGAGAGCGATCGGGGGGCTGCCTCACATGGAATCAGCTCCGAGGGCAGATGCAGGTCCTCACAAACATGTCCCACCTTCTTAAAGAAAAGCAGGGCAGTGCCCCGGCATCGACGCCGGCAGCTCGGCTGCGGAGGCGGGCAGGGCAGGGGCACTTTCTTCAAGCCAGAGAGCAAGGCCAAGGCTGGGCAGACCTTTGGACTTGCCCAGCGCTGCAGTTCTTGCCTTAACCCATGGCCTTGTGCGTTCGATTTTCCCCATATCTTGAGCAGGAACATGACCTGCAGCTGGTGCTTCTTTGCAGGAACAGGCAAGGAGACTGCGGTCACACCTCCGTGGCAACTGGGTTTGTCAACTTCTCACCACAGCCCCAATTAAAGCCCCCACGCTTGACAAACCAGAGTGCAAACACAGGTGAAAGGATGACACAGATGTAGAAAGACATTTAAATGTTCTCTCCAGTTAAAGTGTTGCCTGGCCAGCCCCTAGCCAGAGGGTGTTTCCTTCCTGCTGGAAACTTGTTTCTCCTGACGGGCAGCATTGGTCTGAGTTGCAGCCCAGTGGCACCACAGCCCTCCTCGCAGCCGCAGAGCGCAGGGAAATGTTTCCTGAACTTTTATTTTAGGACCTCAGAAGTTCCCTCAGCGACACAGGGGAAGCGGGATGAGTGTCCCACGCCACTGCCCAGTGTGGCAGGAGCCCACAGCACAGGAGCATCATTCCAGAAGCCAGCAAACCACCCTGTGTGGAGAAGACACACCACCACCCCCCTCCCTGCCACCATAATTGCTCTGTTTGGGTGACAATAGCTTTAATCTTCCTATTGTCCAGCAAAACATCAGCTGAGCTTCTGCTCCAACAGATCAGCAGCTCCTGTTATAAACCAGGCAGACCAGCAGGCATCCTGCATGTTCCCCAAGCAAAACACGTGCACCAACCGTGCTGACTCTGGCCCACCCGGGCCGCCGCACGGCCCTCTGCGGAGGGCGCGCTCCTCCTCGGCACAAAGCCCGTCTCCTTACCTGATACGCCCTGATGAGAGATTGCACTGCGAGATGGTCCTCCACCAGTTTATCTACATTGGGCTGCGCTTGAACCAGGAACTGGGCTTGGGACAGCGTGGAAAGGGTGGTACTCAGTGGAGGGGGGCTTTGGTAAGCGGTGCCCGGAGCAGCTCCGGCATTGGCGTTGCGAAAAAAGATGTCCCATGACTAGAAAAAGGGAAAGAAGAGAGGCGACAGGGTCATTACCCGCAACCCAAATGCCTCTGTGCTGGAGGTTACTGGGGTCTCAGCTCTATGACCAGAGCGAGGAGCAAAACCCCCCGGGGCAGAGGTGCCCCCTCCCCTGCACCCCAGCTCCATGCAGCCGCTGCCAAAGGCGCCCACCTGCCTTGGAGAGGAGCACTGAAGCTCTCCCACTATTCCAGTTGCACCATTCCACTACTTCCCATCCATCTGAATTGTTTCTTTTGGCAAGAGACCGTCCCCAAAGGCCCCCTCCCGTCACATGGGTGATGCTCTTCGCCCAGCTCGGCTCTCCAAAAGCTGCTCTGAGCAATGAGCCCCAACCTGCTCTTCAGGCTCCCATTTCCTTCTCTCCAGGGCAGGGGACTGTCCTCTAAATACCAACAATATCTTCTGGAAAATATTTTTGCCCTGTAATCAAATACACCTCTTCTTTTCCATGGTCTGAATGGCCTGGGACCCAAGTCCCAGCATTGTTGGCCAGTCCTCAGCCAGCAATGGGTTTTTCTTCTTCTTCTGTGCCCTCTTCGTTTTTTCCCCATCCTTCCAGCGACGCCGACACCAGCGCTACGCAGACAGTGTCTCTGCGCCAGCTCCCCCATGCCCTTGGCAGGCAGATATCACCCCTGCTCCTGTTCCTCTCTACAGATGGGCATTTTTAGGTGTTCAGAAAAGAAAGCAAACCCCCCCAAAAAAGCCCTCAACAGACCCGGTGTAACTTTGCGGTAGTTACCCAGCACCACCTGAAGAGCTCCGAAGCGTCCCAGCCCAAACCCAAGCTAACCTGTCTACTTGGAGAGGCCAAAACGGACCTGGGGAAGGGGAGAGACCAGGAGGGCGAAGTCCGAGCCACGTCCTCCCATCACGCTCCCACCCTTGCCCACGTGCCACAGAGCGATAGGAAAGGGCACGGTGGAGCAGCGTCTGTGCGTACCCCAGGCACCAGCAAACAAACCCCGTGGGATCTGCATGCGGGTTTGAGCCCAAGGGTCTCACCACCAAGCAGGAGCACTCCGCACCCTGCACGCCCCCAAACCTCGTGCCTGTGGAGAGCACCAAACTCCACCTCAGCAAAGCGCTGCCCAGGCAACCCCAGCGTGCTTAAACCAAGTGGAAAAGAGCTGTGAGAGCAGCTCCAGTGGTGGTTTGGGGCAGAAAGAGCAGCTTTTGCACCCTGGTAGCAGGGAGGAGGGGACTGAAGACCTGGCCTTTGCCGGAGGAGCACCAGCTCCCCCCTTCCCTGGAGCTCCTCCGGCTGCAGCGCCCATCACATGCCCCAGGAAGCTATTTCCAGCCCAGATTTACCCAGACACCCCATCACACGGCTGCACACAGTGATTAAATTTAGAAACAGGTCACACCGAAGGAACATAAATAAATTCTGGAACAATTTGGCACCATAACTGATAAACAATAGCTCCCCCAAAAGAGAGGAGGGGGAAAAAAAAAAGCTAAAAAAAGGCAAAGACAGAAAACACTCGCTCCCATTCTCATTGCTGTCTGCTGAAGGAAATTTCAGTAGGAAAAAAGGGAGAGCTGCTTTTTGTATGATCCCTACACCTGGCCACAGGTGAGAGCAGCCCAAGCCCCCTCCCTTCCCCAGGCTCACAGAGCTGGTGGGTACCCCAGAAGCGATCAGCTCCTGTGAGCAGCAGGGACGAGCATCTCAGGATGGGCTCCGTGCACTTGGGATGGGGAGGATTCCGGCTGGCCGCTTTGCTCGGTGGTTTAATGTACTGGAAAATAAAGATAGACAAGAGAAAGGGAGCATCCGCCAGCCCAGGGAGGGACTGGCAGCAGTGCTGGGGAGCGGGACAGAGCCAGGAGGCAGAGGTGTCGCCTTTATGACCGCCTCCCTCCTGCCACTCGACAATATTAACCTCTTGGAGATGCAATTTGCTTCTGTTTTGAAAGAAAAAGTTCATTTTAAGCTCGACAAACAAGGTGCGGCACCAGCTGGGTCAGCTCAGGCACTTTCACTAAATGCTTTATTGCCCAGCCTAATTACAGGGTATTTCAGGCTCCCTGACTGCAGGCTTTGCCCCCGCTGAAGGCTGTGGCCCTGATAAGCGCTATAAAAACCTCAGCTTTCAAGTTGCTGCTGTGCTTTCAAATTCAAAAGTACTCAAAGGCCACCCCAGGGGTTTCTGGGGACCCATGGAGGTGCCTCTGGAGCTCACGTATCCCACGGGAGAGGCCAAACAGCCCCACCAGCGTTATCCTGCTTTATTGCAGGAAGGAGGACTTTGCCTTAAGCCAGCACTTCCCAAAGGTAGAAGCAGTAATAAAGCTCATTGGGTTATTCCCCTTGGACCCTCTCCATGCCCAGGGCAGCCCCGCAAGTGCTCCTCTGGCTCTTACACCCTATATATATAAAATATATATATACTAGGTATGAGAACTCAGATTCACCTCATTTTTACCAAGAGGGCCCAAAGCTGGTATCTCCCTACTCCTAAGCGTGCAGGCAGCCCCCAGGTCTCAGCACGCTGAATGCTCTCAACCCCAGGTCCCTGCTGTGACCAGCTGCAGCCACGCGTCCCACCGCGGCCACAGCACAAGGCATCAGCCCGGGCTGGCCTTCCCGGCGCTCCGCTGTGCCACTGCTCGTCTGCCGGCAAAGCAGGACCGGGGAGCCAGGTGAAGGCAGCAACCCCCCTGCAGGAGCAGGGACACCTTGAACCACATCAGGTTGCTCACAGCCCCGTCCAACCTGGCCTGGAATGGTCCCAGGGATGGGGCCTCCACCCCCTCTCTGGGCAACCCCTGCCAGGCTTTCACCACCCTCATGTAAAGAATTTCTTCCTTATAGCCAGTCTGAACCTGACATGGGTTGGATTAGATGACCTCTAGGGGCCCCTTCCAACCCAAAACATTCTATGATAAGCCCAGATAGTTCTGGCTTTAGAGGGATTTTGAGCTCAGCTCTGAGAACAGACCTCACTGCGGGCTTCTCCATTGAGAACAGCCCCAAAACGAGCTCACCAAGCCAAACCAGCACCTCCCACTTCGTTTATCAGACTCTGTTCCTGGCAAAGGCTCTGGGTCCCAGCCTCCACCACAAGGCCAGCTCAGAGGTCAGGCATGCAGGGCAAGATGTCACCCTCTGGGTGACATCTCCCACCTGCCACACGGCACCTCTGACAGGGCTGGGGCTGCTCCAGGCTGGGAGGTGCACGGGGGAGACACGGCCTCTACCTCCAGCTCAGGCTGTGTCCCTGCTCCTTCTCCTCCCACGGGCTCCGGGGGACAGAAAGCACCGAGCAGACCCGCTCCGCACGGCTGGCCAGCCAGGGAGCACCTCCTGCTTTAGCAGGGAGGGGGTAGAGTCAGAGCTTAAGGCTGGAAATGGAGGAGCCCAACCCAAATTGACAGCAGGTGGCCTTTGCTGAGAGCAGGGGGTTAAGCAGCGATCTGGGTTCGTGCTCTGCACATCGCCTCATCCCGTATCAACACAGCCGAGGCCCTTCAGTTCTCCGGGGTGCTCACTTTCGAAGATGGGCGATGAAACCCCAGCGTTTCAAACTCCCAAGCGGGGCTCCTACCCAATTCAGCCCACGCCCCTATTTGGGAGCACGACTTCCAAGGACGCAGCCAGAGGCACCTCCCAGGGCCAGGCGCGGGGCTCCGGCAGGTTCCCACCGTCATGTCGTCGGGGGAGCTGGGGTTACACAGCCCAGTCTGCATGCCCTGGGGTCATACAACCACTCTCAAGATAAAAATCAACACTGGCACGCTAAGAAGTCCCACGTCAAAGGCTGTTGGGTGAACAAACGTAACGGGAGAGCTGCTTCCCTTCACACCAGCCCAGCCTGGACACGCTGGCGAAGCTCCCTGGCCACCCACCCTGAAGCAAGCAACGCTGCTCGGGGTCCGGGAGGACAGCGTGGGCTGTGCCAAGCGTCGCTGGCAGCCAAGCTGGCAAAGAGCCACTCAGCCCCACGGGGCAGGAGCGCCTCCAGGAGCAAGCAGCCCACAACACCACCCCCCCCGCACCCTCACCTCCTCTATCCCCAGCTCTGCTCCTGTTTGCTCATCAGACTCAGAAACCAGAGTTCACCTGGAGGACGCATGCAGAAAAAAGCTTAAAACAGCTTTTTTTTTTTTTTAATTCCCTAGTCTAAACAAACACTTCAGTATTTTCTGCAGTTTAAACCACCAGCATCTGCAGGGCGGAAGTGAATTCACTTTGCTCAGCTGGGACAGTCGCGCCAGTTGGAGCTCTCATAGTTTTTTGGCAACAGCAGCCAAGAAACCGCAGCCCTTCGCTGGCTAAAGGTCTCGCCCTCATCAGCAAAAAGCAGCATGGCAAGGTGCAGCCAGGCGCTGCTCCGTGCAGGGAGCAGATAAGCCACAGCCAAGCCCATGTGACAACCCAGCTGGTTTTGGGAACTCCATCCCCAGATCTGACCCTGCATCTAATGGGATGGAGGCCAACGTTTATCGGGGACAGGGGCGTCACGCTCCACTATCGCGCCGGAGAGGACACAGGCTGACGGGGACAGCTTGCGAGCTGAGACCAGGGACAGTCGCAACCCCAATCCCGCCACAGTGGCTTGGTGTCCCAGCAGGGACTGGGTGAGCCATGAAAAAGTGGGGAGAGGAGAAAGGGGCAACACTAGGAGCTGGGAAGGGATCTTGGCAAAGGGGTCACTGGAACGAGGTGGGATCTGCCCAGGAGGGGTGAGTCAAGTATGAGGGTCCAGTGCATCGGGGAGTAACAAAGCCCATCCCAAACCTCAGGTATCAACCCCACCAGGAGTTCTGGGACCTGGATTTCATAGGATCACAGAACGGTTTGGGTTAGAAGGGACCTTCGAAGATCATCCAGTCCAACTCCCTGGGTCCAAATCCCTTTCTGCCAAGCAGGACCAGCTGATTTTGGTTAAAAAGCAGCCCCTAACATTTGCTTTATACATTACTAATGTCAGGTTCGCTTCTGGGCAGTAAGGACCCGTTTCATTTCACACCGATCTTCCTACTGCCACAACCCACCCCCAGACGCGCTGGAGGCAAAAATCTTACATCAGCTCCTGCGCTGCTCTCTAAGCACTTAAAAGTACTTGAGGGGATATTGATTTCCAGGGGTGACCAATACACACCCACAGTTCTTCATCATAAACATTGGACTGGGGGCCTGGAGAGGTGGGGGGAGCTCCACCCTGTAGGTGCTCAAAACCTGACCACACGAGGCCCCAAGTTACAAACCAAGGCAGAGGCTCCAGAAGCTCCTTCCAACCTAAGTCCTCCAATTTCTTCAGCTGTGCATGCATGAGGAGTTCTGTACAGCACTGCATGCACTGCCTACCTACAGATGAGCCAATGAAGCTCCAGGGGCTACATGAAAGAGGAGACAAGACCAGAAGAGATCTGGAGGTCTAGCCTCAGGACCCAATTACACTTCCCAGCCAGCTGTCCCCATTAGTCTTGATGGTTACGCTCACATCTACTCAGAGCAACGTTCAAGATTGAGCAGGATCAGCAGATCAAAAAGCCAGCATCAAACCATGAAGGCTCTTTGCCAAAGACATAACCGTGCCCGTCACTGGGACAAGTGTGGCGTAACCCTCTCTCTTTTTTAAATTAAGACTACAGCATTTAGAGTCATGGCTTTTGATTCCATATCCCACCTCGGAAGGACTGTGTTGCACCATGTGCTTGGGTCACTTTCCAAGTCCCTATTTGACCAGGGGCACAACCCAAACCAACATACTTAGTGCTCGCTGAGGCTGTATTGCTTAGCTCAGCCACCCTTTTGCCTCGAAAGAAGCGTAAAGTCAACACTGCTTGTGAAAATCTGGCTTTGACCCTACCTTGAGACCTTTACGGCACCCTACAGCGCATTTTGGATGCGTGGGATCGGTGCCATCAAAAACACGCTCAACATGCTGATGCAAGCGTTTGGGCATGAGATCCCTTATTCACCCTTGACTGTTCATTTAACCATCACACCCTGATTTGCAGGCTGCTCATGTGCTACTGAATAAAGGAAATCCCTGCTCTACATCAGGACATGTATGAAACGGTCTTAGAAATCCCCTGGGTAATGCTGAGACTTAGTCACTAGAGGAACATCTTCCTCGTGAAACACTGGGAATGGGGAAAAAACACAGCCGGGTTTCAGAAATCCTCTTCCACCTGAGCCCTGACCAGCTGGATGCGATATTAACGAGCTGGCCTTCTCCTCGCTGGAGGAGCTTCAGTAATTCAGGGCAAGGCAGGCCTCTGTGCACACTACCTACTGCTGGGTTGCTTCCCCAGTTCTGAGTTCAGGAGCAGCTGGTGGGAATTCCTCTGGCCACCAGACCCAGTCCCCCTCCCCAGGCTGCACATCAGCAACCTGGCTTTACGCACACAAGCTCAGAGTCAAGCTTAGTTACAGCCTGTCTACCCCAACATGTACCACCAACCCATGCCTGAAGCTGAAAGGAAACCAGGCACGCTGTGAATGCCTTCCCAGCCTCCCTCAAAGGAGGGGATTCTCCAGAATAAACCTTCCCGATGAGCCATCAGAGCTGGGGAATAATAAAAAAAAGAAAAAAGCATTGGGAGCTCATTAAAGGTGGATTCCCAGGAGAAGGCATTCCTCGTATCCGCTTGTGATCCAGGACGCTGCCCACATCCCACAGCGTTCCCTCTTGGACAGAGAAACTCCTCTTGGCTCTTGCTCAAGGAATCGCTGATATCTCCTTCGGGCAAAGCGAGGCAGAAGGACCATCCACAGCCATCCAGCCCCTCTGGCGGAGTTCAATCCTCCTTGAGACGTGCGCACCTACCTGCACCCACCACTCAGACACACAGAGAGAGAAGTGAAGGCGATTTCCTGGCGAGCTTGCTCCTTACCTTATGTACACTTTTGGGATTTTCCAGCCAAGCATAATACATTTCCTCCACGTAGTTTGAACTAGTCCCACTCAAGAAAGGCTCAGCAGCCACCGGTGCACTGTAGCACCTGATCTGTTGAAACGTCCTGGGTGCTGCCGGCCTGTGTTGGGAAATTGTCTTTACAGTCTGTGAGGCCGTCAACGGCCTCAGCCTTGCTGCACAAGTCCTTAAGTTAAGCATGTTTGTCTGGTGGCCTCACGCAAGTTCCTGTTGGGAGAGAAGGGAAAAGTGAGTTAGAAATTATCGCAGGAGAGCGCAGAGCAGAGACCACCCCTCATCCACCCCCCTCCACCCCGAGCACAGTTAGCTGAGCTTAGGATCAGGTTTTAATTCAGATTAATCCGTCCACCCCGTCCCGTGGCCACGTCCCTGACAGCTGGGAAACACAGTGTTTGCTCCAGACGCTTGGTGCGGGCGGGTCTGCCTCCCCCATCCTCGCTGGCGCAGCACCGCCATCTCCCCCGACGCGACGGCAAACAGCAGAATTGCTCAGTGGGGTACCCAGCGCCCGCCTCCAACGAGCCGTTCCACAGCAAAGCCACCCGCGCCTTTTTATATCGGCACCTTTGTACAAAACACAGCATGTCTGATGGTGAAACACAGCCCGGATTAACAGCACAAGGTATCAGGTTCCCCCAGCGCGTTCCTCTTCAGTTCCCAGCCAAAAACATCTCCTCCTTTTCCAATAATAAATCCATATGATTTCTTTTGATTTTCTGATTCTTCCTCCAAGAATCCTCTTTTAAACAGGAAAATCCCCTCTATGAAACTCAGATTCCAGCAGGAGCTGGATGCCATGGCCCTTCAGCTCCCATTTGCAGTGACGCAGCTGGGCGTATGAGTTTAAAGAAAAGCACTTTAAAGCACCAGGCCCAGAAGGGTGCTGGAAAAAAATTTGCTACCAGCTGGATTTTAATGCTGAACATCACCTTTTCCTTCACATCAAGCTGATCCAGTCTAGCGGGGCACGCTCCTCCGGCTGTGCGCAAGCCACAGGAAGACAACTCTCATCACGCCGACCCAATGTGGAATTTCCATCGGTCTCTCTCCCATGTCTTGGCTTCGATTTTTGCTGCGTTACTCACCCCGTGACCACTCTGCTTGGCCAAGGTTTTCTTCTCAGCCGAGGTTTCCTTCTTGCTAGTTTGCATTATGTGCACCAGGATAAAGCTGAGAAGAAACCACCGATGGGGAAGACCCCTCACCAAGTAGAGGAATGGTGGCGCAAAGCACTTGGGACGCGGGCTCTGGGACAGACCGCTTCATTCTCCTTGAAAGCTCAGACCCAAGAAGGCAAACACAGCTGAGAGACCCAGAGAGGGGCTCTCCCCTGCCTAGAGAACCCAGAGCCAGAGTGGGACCTCTCAGAAGTCCCCCAGCAACCTCCACCTCGCAGCTCTTGGTGGGGCGCAGCCCTGCAAGTCCAGGGACACCTGGGGTTAGCCACGCTCCTCGTTACACACATCCACAGCCCGAGGGAAAGCGCTGGAGCAAGATCATCTCGGGGCAAACACCAGCACTTGGAGCCAGCTCTCTTCTTGGAGCTGCCCTTTCCAGCCAGCTCCCAGGCTGGAGGTGACCCAGCTGGCTGCTTTCCATATCCCTGACCAGTTTAACAAGCAGCAGCCTAATGTCAAAACAGGTATCGTGCGTTCACCAGATTAAAATGAAGTTTCACAGCGGACTGGAGGAAAAAAAAAAAAATACACCTTCGTTACCGGCGTTCCATCAGCCGGGCTTCCAGATTTGCCTTGCTGAACCTTAGTTCTGGCT
The DNA here is from genome assembly GCA_034008185.1 of Gorsachius magnificus. Classification (NCBI taxonomy): domain Eukaryota; kingdom Metazoa; phylum Chordata; class Aves; order Pelecaniformes; family Ardeidae; genus Gorsachius; species Gorsachius magnificus. The sequence goes on from CM067100.1 coordinate 90,341, forward strand.
CCTCAGCACGGCAGCAGCTACGCTTCCTGCCTCAAAACACAAGATTTTGGTCCAAAGAGCCTGAGGAAGACCTGGGATTGCTCTAATTCAACCAAGGTGTTTTACAGATTTCCCTGGGGGGGTGGGGAAGAAGGAAAGACCGCTCGTCCTTTCCACCCTGCTTGCTCACGTTCTGCCCGCAGCCCACCCAGGCCCACAACAGGCAAGAAAGGGCAGGTGGGTGCAGGACGGCGAGCGTGGCAGCGCTGGGTGTTTTCCCAGCCTACTCTCCTCAGATTTAAGCAGCAAAACACGGGCAGGTATTTCAGAGAGCCAGCTGAACCGGCTGTCAGCGCACGGGCACGCAGGCAGCAGGGAAAAAGCTGGAGGAGGAAAGCGTCGGCGGCGTTTCTGGCTTTGGTGCCTGGTTTTGCTCGCTGCTGCTCAGCAGCATCCTGGTGACCTCTCTGGAAAACAGCGGGGGTTAACGCCAGGGTTTGACCCAAACCCAGCAGAGCCAGGCGCTCTTTGAGGGCCTCTCGCAGGAAGGGTTGGCTTCCCAACGGCACGGAGCAGGGCGAGCTCAGAGCAGGGATGTTTCCGAGATAATAAAATAGCGCACAATGACCGGGAGGAAGAACAGAGGAAACCGAGCCTGAGATAACCGATGGAGGGGTCACCCGAGCACAAAGCTCATGCCCGGGGTTGGGGTGTTACGGAGATGAAGCCCGGGCTCGTTGGCTGGGCACTCACAGCAACAGCCGGACCACAACCCAAATTTCACCGAGAGGCCAAGCAACAGGAACGCTCATGGCAGATTAACGGGCGAGAGCGCACCGTTAAGCGGATTAAGGTGCTAAATTTGACCTCTGGCAGCCGGGGTCCGCGCCGCCTGCCCCCGAAGGGCCCCGCGCTTTGGGGAGGGGGCGGCGGTGGCGCCGGGTGTTAATGTCAGAACAAATTCACCGCTCGAGGCGGCGGCGGCGGAGCCGGGGCCGTCCCAGGGCCGCGGGGTCCCGGCCCGGCACCTTCAGGCCCACGGCAGCCGCGGGGCCCGGGACAGCCGGCGGCAGCGCTCCCCCCCTCCGGGGCCCCCCGGCTCCGCCCCCGGGGGCCCCCCGGGCCGGGTGGGACCCGGGGGGGCCGGGGGGCCCGGGGGCCCCGGGGGGGGGGGGGACGGGGGGGGGCCCGGGGGGGGCACCCCCGCCGCCCCCCCTCCGACCCCCCGCCCCACGCACACACTCTCACACAAGCGCGCGCGCCGGGCCCGCCCCCGCTCCGCGCCCGCCAATCAACGCCCGCCGCCGCCGCCCAGGCTTCGCGCCCCTCGCCGCCTATAGGAACGGCGTGAGGAGCCGACCCGCCTTCCCACTGGTCGCGCCCGTCCCCCCGCTTCCGGCCCTGGCCCCCGGCCCGGCCCGCCCCGGCCCAGCACGGCCCTGCCCCGCCGCCAGGCCCGGCCCGGCCCCGCCGCAGCACCTACCAGCACGCCCGCCCGTCCGCCCCGCTCGTGGCCCCGGCTCTGACAGCGGCCCCAACCGCCGGCTGCGCCCCGCCCCGCGCCGCCCCGAGCGCTGCGTCACCGCGTCGCCACATCCCCCGCCTGCCGCCACGCCCCCCGGCCCTTCCCACGGCGCCTGCGCGCTGGGGGGGGATTGGGCCCTTCGGGGGCGGGGCCAGGAGTTGGGGCGTGGCTTGGCGCCTGGGCCTGGGGACCCCTGGGGGGGGGAGGGGGACATGCCAGGGCCTGGGGTCCCCTGGTAGGGCCTGGGGACCCCTGGTATGGCCTGGGGACACTGGGACGGGCCTGGGGACCCCTGCCAGGGCCTGGGGACATTGCCATTCCTGGGGACCCCGCCAGGGCCTGGGGACCCCTGGTACGGCCTGGGGACCCCTTGCCATGGCCTGGGGACACTGCCAGGGCCTGGGGACCCCTGGTACGGCCTGGGGACCCCTGCCATGCCTGGGGACCCCTGCCATGGCCTGGGGACCTCTGCCACGGCCTGGGGACCCCTGCCACGGCTTGGGGACACTGTCACGGCCTGGGGATGCTGCCACAGCCTGGGGACCCCTGGTACGGCCTGGGGACCCCTGCCATGGCCTGGGGACCCCGGTACAGCCTGGGAACCCCGCCATGGCCTGGGGACACTGCCACGGCCTGGGGACCCCTGCCACGGCTTGGGGACACTGTCACGGCCTGGGGATGCTGCCACAGCCTGGGGACCCCTGGTACGGCCTGGGGACCCCACCATCATTTGGAGGACACCCTGGCATGGAGGACCCATGGCCTGGGGCACTTCAGGCTTTTGGGGGCATCCTGGTGTGGGTGACAGCCGGCGGGCCTTGTCCCTTGGTGGGGGACAGGCAGAGCTGGCTGGGGGCACAGGCAGGGCTGGGCAGGCAGGAGGTGCCCCAGGGAGTTTTGGGGTTGCTGGCAATTTCCCAACGGGTGAGTCACGGCCGCGGCAACCCCAAGCGGAGGAGCCATGTGGGGCCGGACAGCACTTTCGGGAAGTGAAACAGATAACAGGAAAACACCCTGGCAGCCCACAGCCACGCAAGCCCGGCCACACACGTCCCCAGCCCAACCAGCAGGGTGGTGACACAGAGCATCTCCAAAGGCACAGCATCCCCAAAGGCCATGTCCCCAGGGCAGAGCAGGTGGGCAGAAGGGACCAAAGGGACAGCAGGGTCCTGTGCCCTCTGATATTGGGGTGGTGGGGACAGGAGAGGTGGCAGAGGGGGCTCTGCTGGCCGCGGTGCTGCAGGCCTGGGCAGCACAAGAGGAAGCCGTGGGGAAATGGTGGAGCAGCAGCACTTGCGCCACTGGACTCTTCCGGGGCTGCTGCGGTCCCTGGCCCTGACGAGGGTGGGTGTCATCGCAACCCCAGTGGGACGGCACTGTAGCTGGGACAGTCCCTGCTGGGTCAGCCCGGACGCTGAGAGCTGGCACACGAGCACTGGCCCCATGCACTGACCCCAAACATCGCCCCTGCTCTCTGCCCTGCACACCAACCCCAAAGCATCCGTCTAAAACATCCATTGGGTTCAGTTAGTCCATGACTTTGGGCTCCGTCTGTTGTAGCAGGGCAGGAGAGATGGTGTGGGGTGTTGCGTTGTTGCACACTGAAGCCAGTTCTGGTTCCATCACCGCTGCACTTGCTCGGTTTCGTCAAAATTCATTCTTCATTAATCTGGGCGATTCTTAGTGTAATACCGTTGATATGACATATACCAACCATCAAAGTGATGACATAGGGTCCTACACAGCAATTAACATCATACCATTCAGTTCATTGGCTATTTTCACCCAAAATCCCCTTGAGGTACACATCGGACTTCCCCGTCCTTCCACGTCAACTACCAGGTGCACCCAGGTCCTTGAGCAAAAGCGATCCCACGGATGGGTTTGCCCTTGCCCGAGGCAGGAGTAACTCAGACTCTGCCCCAGCATGGTTTTTACATGCACCGCAGGGACTTTATCCCCTCCTACCGTACATAAGAGGCTTGATGGGGCAGGGCCAGCTGGGTTGGCAGCTCCCCCAGCGCTGACTGACCAGGTGGCTTTGCTAAATGTGTATCCCAACATTTGAATGTCCCACCACCCATTGCTCTCAGGGTAGTCTTGAATGCTCATCGTGTCATTCAATTTTCCCAGAGGCTGGTGCATGACAGGGGATGGGATGTACCCACCCGATGCCATGCTCTTTGGCCCATGTGTCTATGAGGCTGTTTTGGAAATGAGTCCTGTTGTCTGACTCAATTCCTTCTGGGGTGCCCTGTCACCACAGGACTTGCTTTCCAAGGCCCAGGATGGTGTTCTGGGCGGTGGCATGGAGCACGGGAGATGTTTCCAGCCATCCAGTGGTTGCTTCCACCATGATGAGCACACGGTGCTTGCTGTGATGGGTTTGTGGCAGTGTGATACAGTCTGCCAGGCCTCCCCATATTTATATTTCAGCCACCGTCCTCCACACCAGAGAGGCTTTAACTGCTTCGCTTGCTTGATCGCAGCACATGTTTCACATTCATGGATAACCTGTGCAATAGCGTCCATGGTCAAGTCCACCCCTTGATCACGAGCCCATCTCTATGTTGCAGCTCTTCCTTGATGGCCTGAGGTGTCATGGGCCCACCGAGCTAGAAATAGTTCACCCTTATGTTGCCAGTCCAGATTCACCTGAACTGCTTCAATCTGAGCAGCCTGATCCACCTGAGGGTTGTTTTGATGTTCTTCACTGGCCTGGCTCATAGAATCACAGAATCGTTTGGGTTGAAAAAGCCCTTTAAGCTCCCCCAGCCCAACTGCTCCCCTACCCCTGCCATCCCACCCCCAAACCCCGGCCCTCAGCACCGCCTCTGCCCGGCTGTTAAATCCCCCCAGGGGTGGGGACTCGCCCCCTTCCCTGGGCAGCCCCTTCCAGTGCCTGACAGCCCTTTGGGGAAGGAATTGTTCCCCAGGGCCAACCTCACCCTGCCCTGGCACAACTTGAGGCCGGTGCCCCTCGTCCCATCGCCCCTTCCCTGGGAGCAGAGCCCGACCCCCCCGGCTCCCCCCTCCTCTCAGGCAGTTGTAGGGAGCGATGAGGGCTCCCCTCAGCCTCCTCTGCTCCAGGCTGAAACCCCCCAGCTCCCCCAGCCGCTCCCCAGCAGCCTGGGGCTCCAGACCCCTCCCCAGCTTTGTTGCCCTTCTCTGGACATGTACCATGGACTGATCCAGACTGCATTGGAACAGCGTAAGGCTCCGGAACACCTGCAATCAATTGATGACATCATCATGTGGGGCAATACAGCGGAAGAGGTTTTCGAGAAAAGGAAGAAAATAGCCCAAATCCTTCTGAAGGCTGGTTTTGCCATAAAACAAAGTAAGCTCAAGGGTACGTGAGCACCTACGTGACGCACCTTTACAACCTGGTTCCCTACCTGGGCAGCAACACCTTGCCCCAGTGCGGCCGCCCAGCTGATTTGCCTCTGCGCTGCCAGTTCTCTGCTCCCATTGCTGCAGCCGCCCTCCCAGGACATTCGCCACCATCCATGAGTCAGCACAGAGCAGAGCTCTGGCCGTTTTTCTCGGTCAGCGATATCCAAAGCCAGCTGGACGGCTTTCGCTTCTGCAAACTGACTCGGTTCTCCCTCTCCCTCAGCAGTTTCTGTGCCTCGGCATATGGGCCTCCATACAGCAGCCTTCCGCCTCCGATGCTTTCCCACAGGACGGCAGGGCCCATCAGTGACCAGGGCACATTGCTTCTCATTTTCTGGTGGTTCATTGTACAGTGGAGCCTCTTCAGCACACGCTGTCTCCTCCTCTGGTGACATCTTTGCCTTCTGGCCAGTCCATGGTCACTTCCAGGATTCCTGGATGATTGGGGTTTCCTATTGGAGCCCATTGAGTGATCACTTACTCCACGTAGCATCAGTTGCGTGATGTATAGAGCGGACCTTCCCTTTGAACATCCGTCCCAGCACCAGCAGTCGGGGTGCCAGAAGGAGCTGTGCTTCAGCACCAATCGCTTCCGAAGCAGCTCCAACCCCTTCATGTGCTGCCAGTATCTCTTTTTCAGTTGGAGCATAGCAGACCTTGGATCCTTTGTATCCCCGACTCCAAAAGCCTAGGGGTCGGCCTCGAGTCTCCCCTGGTGCTTTCTGCCAGAGGCTCCAGGTAGGGCCGTTCTCCCCAGCTGCGGTGTAGAGCACATTTTTTACATCTTGCTCTGCCCGGACCAGCCCATGCACTATCTCCTGTTTAACCTGTCCAAAGGCCAGGTTGCTCAGGGCCCCACTTGAAATCATTCTTCTTTTGCATCACTTGATAGGGAGGGCTTATGATCAGGCTGTAATTTGGAATATGCATCCTCCAAAAACGCACAACACCCAAAAAAGCTTGGGTTTCCTTTCTGCTGGTTGGCAGGAACATGGCTGTTATTTTGTTGATCACATCCATTGGAATCTGATGACATCCATCTTGCCATTTTATTCCTAAAAAACTGGATCTCCTGGGCAGGTCCCTTGACCTTACTTTGTTGTATGGCAAAACCAGCCTTCAGAAGGGCTTGGACTATTTTCTTCCTTTTCTCAAAAACCTCTTCCGCTGTGTTGCCCCACATGATGATGTCATCGACGTACTGTAGGTGTTCCAGAGCCTTACCCTGTTCCAGTGCAGTCTGGAGCAGTCCATGGCGAATGGTAGGGCTGGGTTTCCACCCCTGGGGCAGTTGATTCCAGGTGTACTGGACACCCCTCCAAGTGAAACCAAACTGTGGCTGGCACTCCCCTGCCAAAGGGATTGAGAAAAACGCATTCATGACATCAGCTGTGGCAACCCCTTGGCTTGGCTGCCTTGGACTCCAGTTCGTACTGAAGTTCTAACATGTCCGGCACAGCAGCGCTCAGCAGCAACGTGACTTCATTCAGGCCATGATAGTCTACTGTTGGTCTCCACTCTCCATGAGACTTTCTCACTGGCCATGTGGGACTGTTAAAGGGTGAGTGACTCCTCCTGATCATTCCTTGGCTCTCCAGTCCATGAATCAGCTTGTGGATGGGAATCAGGGAGTCTCGGTTGGTGCGATATTGCCACCCGTGCACTGTTGTGGTGACAAACAGCCCCCGTTGTTCTTCGACCCTCAGGAACCCCACACCAGAATGGTCCTTGGAGAGATGGGACAAGGTAGACAGCCACTTAATTTCCTCTGCCTCCAGGGCAGCTCTACCAAATGCCCACCGTACCCTTTTGGGTCTTTGAAATGCCCTCTCCTGAGGTAGTCTATGCCAGGGATGCATGGAGCATCTGGGCCGGTCACAATGTGGGGTTTTGCCACTCATTCCTGGTTAGAATCATAGAATTGTCTAGGTTGGAAAAGACCTTTAAGATCATCAAGTCCAACTGTTAACCTAACACTGCCATCCCACCCCCAAACCCTGTCCCTAAGCACCTCATCTACCCTTCTTTTAAATACCTCCAGGGAGGTGGTACTCGACCAGATGGGGACTCGACCACCTCCCTGGGCAGCCCATTCTACCTGACAACCTGACAACCCTTTCTGTGAAGAAATTTTTCCTAATGTCCAACCTAAACCTGCCCTGGCGCAAATTCAGACCATTTCCCCTTGTCCTTTTGTCCATTATCAGGGAGAAGAAGCTGACCCCCACCTCGCTACAGCCTCCTCTCAGGCAGTTGTAGGGAGCGATGAGGGCTCCCCTCAGCCTCCTCTGCTCCAGGCTGAACCCCCCCAGCCGCTCCCCAGCAGCCTGGGGCTCCAGACCCCTCCCCAGCTCCGCTGCCCTTCTCTGGACACGCTCCAGCCCCCCCAGGTCCTTCGGGGAGGGAGGGGCCCAACCCTGACCCCAGCAGTTGAGGGGCGGCCCCCCCAGTGCCCAGCACAGGGGCACGGTCCCTGCCCTGCTCCTGCTGGCCACACCACTCCTGATACAAGCCAGGATGCCCCCTTTGGCCCCGGGCCCTGGCTCATCTCCCCCCCTCCGACCAACCCCCCCGGCCTTTTCCGCCGGGCAGCTTTCCAGCCCCTCTGCCCCACGCCTGGAGCGCTGCGTGGGGTTGTGGTGACCCCAGGGCAGGACCCGGCCCTTGGCCTTGTTGACCCTCACCCAATTGGGCTGGGCCCATGGCTCCAGCCTGGCCAGGTCCCTCTGTAGACACCCCCTCCCCCCCAGCAGATCCACACTCCCACACAGTTTGGTGCCATCTGCAAATTTACTGAGGGCACGCTCAATCCCCTCATCCAGGTCATGGATAAAGATGTTAAACAAGACCGACCCTAGAACTGAGCCGCTTGTGCCCAGCCGCCAACGGGATTTAACTCCATTCACCACGACTCTCTGGGCTCGGCCATCCAGCCAGTTTTTTACCCAGCGAAGAGTACATCCATCTAGGCCATGAACCGCCAGCTTCTCCAGGAGAATGCTATGGGAGACTGTGTCGAAGGCTTTGCTGAAGTCCAGGTAGACAACATCCACAGCCTTTCCCTCCTCTACCAGGCAGGTCACCTGGTCATAGAAGGAAATCAGGTTGGTTAGGCAAGACCTGTCTTTCATGAACCCATGCTGGCTGGGCCTGATCCCCTGATTGTCCTCCATGTGCCTGGTGAGCACGCTCAGGATGAACCACTCCATAATCTTCCCCAGTACTGAGGTCAGGCTGACTGGTCTGTAGTAGTCCTCTGTCCAGCCAGGTCGGTCATCTTCCCCGCCGATTTGTCTTACGGCACATGGGGACAGCCTGCTCCTGTATCCTTTAAGACTTCCTTGAAGAATACCCAGCTTTCCTGGACCCCTTTGCCCTTCAGGGCTGTCTCCCAAGGGACTCTCCCAACCAGCGTTCTGAACAGGCCAAAGTCTGCCCTCTGGAAGTCCATGGTGGCGGTTGTGCTGACCCCCTTCCTTACCTCACCAAAAATCGAAAACTTTACCATTTCATGATCACTAAGGCCAAGACAACCTCCAACCACCACCTCTCCCACCAGTCCCACAAGCGTCGAGCTCTGTACAGTCAAAATACTCCCTAAATACAGAGCCACCCCACCACCTCTCCTTCCTTGCCTGTCCCTTCTGAAGAGTTTGTAGCCATCCATCGCAGCGCTCCAGTCATGGGAGGCATCCCACCACGTTCCTGTGATGGCGACTACATCATAGCCATCCTGCTGCACAGTGGCTTCCAGCTCCTCCCATTTGCTGCCCAAGCTGCGCGCATCGGTGTAGATGCACTTGAGCTGGGCTATCGGTTTCACCCCCAGCATTGAGGTGTCACCCCCAGGCTCGTCTCCAGTGAGCCTGGTTCTATCCCCTCCCTGCTTCAGGACTAGTTTAAAGCCCTCTCAACCAGCCCCACCAGTTCTTGAGTGAGGAGACCTAGCAAGGTTTGAACATCCCAAGGATACTCAAAATTCTCAAGAGCTGATGTAATCAGCCTGGAGAAGAAGGGGAAGATGGAGGAAGGTGTCTCCCCCATAGGTTGGCTCTCCGAGGAGAAACAGTAAAAGGTATAATTTGTATAATCATTAATAATTCCCAATAGATGGCTCCCAAAATACAGAGGTGATGGCAATGCTGAGTACAAACATGAGATGGATCTCATGACCAATAATTTTATTATCGCACAGGCCAATGTGACACAGTATGGCAAAGCGGGAACCTCAACCCAGCTGCCCGAGGTGAGAACCCACGCCACGGGAGCACAGGCAGCGGGTGAGGTGCTCGGCACAGCTCGGAGAACAAGGACAACAGCTCTGAGAGCAAAGAAAAACCCATTGCGGTCAGCAACCATTAGGCCAATACAATGAATGCTTCTCTCTGAACCTGCTCTGGACAGGTCTGTTGTTGTCTCAACCCTTCCTACCCCACGTTGGGCGCCAAAAAGGGCTGGTGTGGGTTAACCCAGCGGGGAGCTGAACACCCCCCAGCCGCTCGCTTGCCCCCCCCACCTCAGTGTGGCAGGGAAGAGAATCAGAGGGAAAAAAGTAGGCTCCATGGGTTGAGATAAAGAGAGTTTAATACGAGAAAAGAGTAATAATGGTAACAATGGGGAGAGAATACACGGCGCGTACACAGCCCATGATGCACATTGCAATTGCTCACCACCCGCTGGCCGATGCCCAGCCCGTCCCCAGCAGCGATCGCTCCCCCCGGCCAACTCCCCCCAAGCATGACGCCGTATGGTCTGGAATAGCCCTTGGGCCAGCTGGGGTCGGCTGCCCTAGCCATGCCCCTGCCCGGCTCCTTGTGCCCCTGGAAGAGCAGGGGAAGCCGAAAAAGTCTTTGCCTGGTGTAAGCCCTGCTCAGCACCAACTGAGCCATCAGGGTGGTGTCAACATTCTTCTGGCACTGAACCCAAACCACAGCGCTGTGCCAGCTTCTAGGAAGAAAATTAACTCCATCCTGGCAAAACCAGTCCTGCAGCACAGCTGGGGGCAGCCAGCCCCCCAGCACTCTCGGTCTTGCCAGAGGAATTGGGCAAACCCGGGTGTTGCGAAAGGTGGAAATCCCGCTCTGACGGCGCTTCCTTCCAGCAGCTCTTGAAAACCCGCGCCACGCCACTGCCGGGCTCAGAGCACGCCCCAGCAACACTGCGGACAGGACAGGCAGGAGCAGGCAGGAGCAGGCAGCCCGGTACCGCGGCACTCGACAGGCACCAGCAGGTCTCTGCCCGGGTTTCTGCAGTCAGCAGCAGCGATGGCGTTCGTCCCGGATTTGGACACACTGGAGAGCAGCAGGTAAGTGTGGCCGTGCCGGAGGGGACACTGGGGACACAGTACTGCCCCGGTGCCATGGTGGCCTTGGCTTCACCACGTCCCTTTGCCTTTCAGCCTGAACGAGGAGACATTTTATGGCTCCGACTGCCTCTGCCTGCAGAAGGTAACGCTGGGGTGCTGGGAGCGGCGAAACCCCCATGATGAGGAAGCTGGGCTCTCACCCCACGTCCCCTTCCCTCCTCAGAAACACCAGCTGGACTCAGAGGTGACATCGCCTGGGGTGGACATCCAGCTGATGGTGACCAACGGACACCCTGTCAGGACCTTTCGCCAAGCCGCCGTCCTTGTGGTGGCCATGACCAAGCTCCTGAAGCGGCCGGCGCACAAGGACTTCGCTGACAGTGACCTTGGGGACTTCCTGGATGATCTTTTCGGTATGGGGGAGTGGTGTTGGGGGTGTCACCCCAGCTGGGGGATGCTTTTGGGGGGATCCTCTTGGACCCGGGAGCCTCAGCAACCCCCTGACCATTTCCCTCCCCGCAGAGCCTGTCTCCTTCCAGCAGATCGAGGGCAGCTATGCCGGGGCACCCGTCTACCGCTACACCCGCTCCCAGTCCTTCGACATCCTCGACATCGACCAGAAGTGCTTTGTGCTGGAGTCACCCACCCAGCTGGTGGCCCTGCACCTGCAGGGACCCTCTGCGGGGCGGAAAGGTGAGCAGACATGGTCCTGATCCAATGTTCCCATCCCCAACCCTGAGACCACCTGGGAGCCACCCCATAGCCTCAGGACCACCCGTTAACCTGTCCCTTCTCTCTGCAGTGAAGCTCAACATCGCTCTGTACCGTCCCCGGTCATCGCAGGGCGGCCCGGGGACCGGGCGGGTGCCAGTGGCGTTGGGCATCAAGGGCTACCAACTCTACATGTCGTGTGTGATGAGCGGCTCCCAGCCCATGCTGCAGCTGGAGGTGAGCGGGGGGTCCCAACAGCTCCATCCCCCGTGGGGCTGGGGGTTCCATCCCACTCTGATCCCCGTTTCACCCCCTTGGTGGCAGGAAGCTGACGTCAGGAGGGACATCGAGAGCGTGGAGCTGACCCGCTTCATCTTCTACCGCCTGGACAGCCCAGGCCAGCGGACCACCCGCTTCGAGTCGGTCGCCTTCCCCGGCTGGTTCATCTGCACCTCCCTGCAGCCCCGCCAGCCCGTCGGATCACCAACCAACCCGACCAGGTCAACATTGCCACCTACGCGCTGAGCGGGCGCTGAGGAGCCCCCGCACCCAGTCCAACCCAACCGGCAGTCGCTGGTCCCCCCCCAAACCCCGCACCGCTTATGTCTGTCCAATGCTTTTATATTTAATTATTGTGTCCACCCCTTGCTTTTAACTTATCTACATTTTGTTGGAAATACTGTGGTTTCTGTTATCGGGAATGGGGGTATTTGTTGGTGATGGAGGTGGAAATAAAGGTTTCCCAAGATGACGTCGCTCAGCTCGTTGCTCTCATGGGGGTTAAATGATGCGGGGGTGGTTTATGGATGGGAAAATCCCGCTCTTTTGGGGGCTCTCCAGGCTTGAGTGCAAAGCCCGGGGTGGGGGAGTGACCCCGCAGCCCAGGGGCCACCCTGGCTTGGCCGGCCACACACAGGACCCTCCGTCACTCCATCCCCATGCCCACCCCACAGTCGGGGATGGTGGCTGGGGTGGATGTCCCATGGGTGGGGGTCACCTGCAGCCCCTGGCAGCCACCCGGGGCTGCCACCTCTGCCCCTGCCACTGCCATCACCCGGCAGGCCCTGCCGGGGGGGGGGATGGCCCGGGGGGTCAGTGCCCAGCATGGTGTGACGTGGCATGGCGTGGTGTGGCATGGCATGGTGTGACGTGGCATGGCGTGGTGTGGCTTGGCATGGTGTGATGTGGCGTGGCATGGTGTGGCATGGCCTGGCCTGGCGTGGCGTGGCATTGCTGTGGTGTGGTGTGGGATGACATGGCCTGGCATGGCATGGCATGTCATAGCATGGTGTGATGTGGTGTGGTGTGGCATGGCGTGGTGTGGCGTGCTGGTGTGTGGTTGGCTGGCTGTGTGGCCTGGCGTGACATGGCGTGGCATGGCGTGGCGTGGCATGGCATGGCATCGCATAGCGTGGTGTGGCGTGGTGTGGGATGACACGGCCTGGTGTGTCATGTCATGTCGTGTCATGTCATGTCATGTCATGTCATGTCGTGACATGGCCCGGCCCAGTTTGGCCCGGCGCGGGGGGGGCGCGGGCCCGTCCGGCCCCCCCCCCCCCCCCCCAGCGAGCCGGGCTGCTGACGCGAAGGCGTTGTCACCGCCCCCCCGCCCGCCTCTAGCCAATCACAGCTCTCCTCTCCCGCCAGCCCCGCCCATTCCGCGCTCGCCATTGGTTGGTTTGAAGAAGGCGGTGGCCAGTGAGCGCGGAGCGGCCGTTGGCGGCGGCGGCGGGGCCGTTGCCCGCGCGAGGCGGGAGGTGGCGGGGAACAGTAGCTGAGGGGGGGCGGGGGGGCTGTGGGTGAGAGGGGGACCCTGTGGGGCAGGGACATGGCAGAGCCTCCGGGGGGGCACCCGGGCACCCCGCGGGGTACGGGCGGGGCGTGACCCGCGGGGCCGCTGCGGTGACAGGCGAGGGGGGTGGGGGGGCCCGAGCTGGGCGCCTGGCGAGGCTCGGGAGGGCAGGCGGGGTGCAGGGGGTTGAGTGGTGCCTTGGAGACCGGGGACACCCGGGGGTGCAGCGCCAAGGGAAGGGGGCGGCTTGGGGGGCAGAGGGCTGGCGGTGGGGGGACGCTGGGGTGCCCCCAGGGCCCTGGGGATGAGGGCTGCCAGGTGAGGGTGGGACGGTGTCAGGGTCAGGCCCTGGGGACGGGGTGGTGCTGGCCTCTGGCCAGGCCAGGCTGTCCCTGCCATAAGACGCCCCAGTACCGCGGCCCTCAGCCAAACTGGGGGTGTCAGGGGTATCCCCTGCCCTCCCCCCCCCTCGTTGAGATGCTCCTCGCTTCTCCCCCTTGCCTGTGTTAGAGGGCCTGCCCGCGGTGGGTACAGGCTTACGGGATGCAGGGCTGAAGCAGGGTCAGCGGCAGCATCTCCTCTTTCCTTTGGCAAATTTCCTAAGCCCCGCACAACTGAGGTTTTAAGCGGCATCGTGCTGCGAGCATCCGAGTCCGGCCTTTATGTGCCAGTGAGCCTCTGGGCAACATCACGTGCATGGAAATGCTCTGGGAATTGCTGGGAACAGCATTGCTAGGCTCAGGCAGGGAGCATGGGGGACCTGCACAGTAATGCTGTGAGTGGAAAAGAAATCCATTCTTATCAGTGGTCCGAATACTGAGGTTGTGCTGCATGCGCCGCGTTTTCCTCCCCTCTCGTTGCAGAAAAGCAGAGAAAACGTCTGCAGGAGTACCTAGCAGCCAAAGAAAAGCTCAAGTGTCCGAGTGCAAAGTAAGTCAGGAGGATGTTGGGCTTGGACTAGAGGATCTCTGCAGGTCCCTTCCGACCCAAATCACTCAGTGATTCTCTGAGGTAAAGCTGACTTCCCGGCTTGCCGGTGTCCGCCTTTCCTCCACAGTGATTCACTAGCGTACAGAGAATCGCCTCCTCCCAGTGCCTCGCTGCCGTGACCGGGGACGGCTCTGCCCCAGCAGCGTTCTGGAGAGCTACTGGCAGCAGGAGCAAAGGGATGATTTGAGTGTTGGCCTTTCCTGCTGGTTGATATTGTCTCTTCTGGGTATTTTCTGAGTCTCTGCGAAACTTTCTCACCTCAGCTCTTGGGTCTGACAGAACAGGCCTTTTTGCCAACAACTCGGTTTCGTGACAGTGTCTTGAAGAAAGGGTTGTTCAAGTGTCACTGCTGCTTTTTAATGGCGGCTTTTGGTGGCCTTTTGGGATAGGTTAATGTTAGGAAGGGCTATTTTCAGTGCATTTAAAAGGAAACAGGTACAACCACACGTTAAATGAGTTCCCTGGCTCTGGGAGCCCCTTGCTGCCTTGCTCAGTTCCTCCGAAGCCGGGCTGTGTGTGGATGCGCTGCCATGAGCACAGCAGCCACTTGCAGGCTGCAGGTAGTGAGGCATCTTTCTGCAAAGCGTTTCGCTGAAACTGCCGATGTGCTTGGCAAACCTGAACACTCCAAGGGCTCCCTGTCGCGGCGAATATTTCTTATGACTTTGTAGTGCAAAGGAAGCCATGAAACTTCTCGGGGGAGAGAAGGGAAAGTGAGGCAGGAAAGAGCAAACCAGGCCCTGGTGCCAGGCTCTGGAAAACACCACTAATGTAATAGAAACGAGGAGAGAAGATTTGTGATCTCTTAGAGCGTGGTGCACCGCTTCTGTAGAATAGAGGACGATACCCTACCCTACCTCTGCAGGCTCTTTCATTACAGAAAAATATCTGCTCAGGCATTAACCTTCCCTAATGGCTGAGCTGGCAGCTCCCGAGCGAGGGGTGGGAGAGCACTGCAGCTGGCTGCTGTCAGAGCGCTGCAGCTCAGGGAGGAGGAGGAGAGGATGGGGGAGCCGACAGCCAGGGCTGCTGCCCCACCTCCCTGCTTTGCTGCCGGTGCCTGGGCAGCTGAGGGGCTGGTGAATCAGCCACCGCAGCGCTGCGGCTCGCCGTGGCAGAGCAAACGCCGGCCGATGTGCTCTGAAACGCTGCTGTGATCTGCAGCACCTCAGCTGCCTGTGGGGCAAGTCGGGACCGCGACAGGGCCAGTGGCCTCAGGAGCCTCCAAACCAACTGCGGTCTCCTGCCTGCCAGCCCCCCCTGCCTGCAGGAACCGTTTTGGTTACTTTGGTTGTCAGTGGAAGCCATAAGTTTTATGACAACCTTGGATGTCAATGTTTTGTGTTGCTTTTCTGTTGCCACACAAAAGAAAAAGAATTAATATTACGTGGCTTTTTGATTTCCAAAAGCTTCTCGTAAGCTCCTGTGACTGAGACACCCAGTGTTTTAGATATTTAACCTTTTCTGCAGCAGCTGTTAAATAACCTGATGTTTTGTTTGATTCCCTACAGACCCTTTTTAAAGGACCAGACAAATCGCCTGAATCGACCCTTAGAACCAGTTTCTAAACTTGAGCACGTAAGTAGAAATCTTCTGAGCCTAGTTTTGTGTTTCATGCTCGCAGCGAGTCTGGGCAGAATGGGGTACCCAAATCAGGGTGGTGAGTTCCTGACCCCAGTGGGGTGCAGTCAGCAGATTGGTAAATAGCTGGCAATAAGCCTGCTAATTATTTTTCAGAGGAACTTGGTGTGGGGGACTCATCCTCTGCTGATGTGCTGGTGGGTGTTGTGTTATCGTTCTCTCAACACTGCTGTGTCACCGCGGGCCTCGCGTGGACGTCCCCTGGGCTGGGGCAGGGGCTGGGGCACGCTGTCAGGGTTTGACCAAGCTGAGCTCTCCAGGCTGAAGTTCATTTTGTCTCTCCAGGCTGACAGGAACAAGAAGGATGTTCTCAGAAACACGGTGAAGGGCGCTCAGAGGGATGGCAAGTCTGGTGCCAAATCTACGCAGCACGCTGCTCAGCAGAAGCCTTCAAATGCATCCCAGAGAGCAACAGTGGTGCGTCCGGAGCAGCCGAGGAAGGGTGCAAAGCTTCCCGTGGGGCTCGTGCCAAGCAGGAGCTGCTCTACGCAGCCTGGAGGGAGGCTCCTGGCTACAAACTCTGGTCACCTAAATCCAGAAAGGAGCAAGAAGCCTGCACAGGAGACTGCCGCTGCTGCAGCACCTCAGCCTGGAAGTGACCACCCCCCTCCTGGGGCTCCTTGCTCCCTAAATGAGGGCCTGCAGGACAGGCTGGTCTGCAACAAAGAAAACATCCGAGCACAAGCCTCTACGCACCCTGCGCTGAACAGAGTTTTCCAGTCTGACAGAAACAATCTCGGGAACAAGAGAGTCTGGGCTCGCCCACAGAGCTCGGCCGCGATGTCAAGAACCATCACAGGCCCAAAGGACAGAATTAATAGCTGCCAGGCGAAGGAAGAGCTGACTGGGGATAGATTCAGGAAAGCCCTGCCAGGTTCAAAGAGCCTGTCTCAAAAACCAGGTGTCAAAACTCAGCCGTTGCAGCCCCCTCGGTTACTTACTGGTTCTACTAATTTGCTACATAAAAACCCAGCGGCAAGGCAGGAAGAAACTAATACGGGAAGGGAACCCGTTGGAAGGCCACTTGGTTTACAGCCGGCGGGAAGTCTTAAGCCCCAGAGTAGACCCCCCCAGCTGAAAAGATCTCCCACAAAGCCTCTGGCCTCCAGCAGGCCCCAGGGCCCCACAGCCCTGAAATCCAGCCTGAGGCCGGGTGGCACGGTGCGATGGCAAAGGCCCTCGGCTAAAGGAGAGGCGGATAGGAAGGACGTGAAGGTGGTGCCTCCCGGACGCGTGGCAGCACCCCGAGTGACAGTCCCCCAAAACCAGCCTCGCAGCATACATGGCTCCAAAACTCAAGCAACTGAGAGCGATTTTAGGAGTAGGAGAGAGAAGCTTAAACCAGCAGTGCCGAAGGCAAGTGGAATACAGGCAAGGCGCGTTCCCAAGACCCCATCGGCTGCGGATCGTAAGTAAGTAGCAGCTTCGGCCGACGCTGTCCTCACCTCCAGGGGACAGCAGAGTTTAAAGTCTTTAACTGGGTGAACCAGTGCCAAGCTGCTGGAAATGGGGTCCAAAGTCCCCTTAGCAGTGAATGCCCGTTTGGAGGTTGATGCCCCAGAAAAGAGGAGGGTGGGGGTGAGATTTGGTGGTACCCTGGGTTCCTCTCCCGCCGATTTGGCAGGCAGGAGGACAGCGTGTGGCCACTCTCCTGTCTTATCTTTAAGGCATGCTTAAACTTGAGAGGGTTTTCCTTCCCCAGCCCAGAGCTCGGATGCATTTTTAGGATGGAGGTACTGGTTCTTCCTGAGCAGCTGAAGTTGCCTAGAGGGAGATTCCAAGGGAAAACGGCAGCCTGGCAGGTGCTGGTGATGTGCTGGGGTGGTAACAGCGATCCCCTGGTCCTGTGACAGGAAACAGCTGGAGGAGTGGTTGGCATCCAAAGGCAAGACATACAAGCGGCCGCCTATGATGCTGCTTCAGAAAAAGCCAGTGAAGCTGTCCTGGAGAAATGCCAAGGAGAAAGAGAAGCAGGAGAAACCGGAGCAGCTCTGCCTGGAGACCATCAACAGCCTATTAACTGAGTGCCTGGAGCTTGCTGAGGAGGTGGGAATGGGAACGGAGCTGCTTGAACGGGCTCCTCTTCTCCTGGAGCATCCCCGGAGATGAGGGCCACGTGCCCCCAACGGCACAGCAGGGGTTGGAGCAAGAATTCTTGCTTGCTTGGCTGCGGTTGCCAGAGGGGTAACCTCATGCGTAGGAAAAGTGAAAGTCCTCATGGAGTTATGGCTAGGCCAAAGGCACGTGGGATGTGCTAACGGGGAAAACGGAGCGAGACCCAGTCATGGAGCTTGCCTGCGTCATTGCTGGTGTCCCAGTACCTGGCAGTGCAGTCCGCAGCAGTAATTTCTGCGGTGGCAGCAGCCCTGGCTGATTGAGCCGGCTGGGATCCATCCCTGGCGCGCCCCCCGGCTGCTGTGAAGTGTCACCTCCGGGGAATGCTGACCGCTAGCCCCGCTCCGGGGTTTAGTGCCTCCATTAGTGCCAGCACTGAAGAGTCTGTCCCTTGACATCCCTCTGAGATATTGGGCTCCTTGTACCAAGGGGAAACAGAGGCAGGGAAGCTGTTCCCTGTCCACGGTCCCATAGGAGACTTGCAAAAACCAGGCTCCTCCTCCTCGGGAAGGCTGGGAGAGCCGTTACAATTGCAATTCCTTGCAACTGACTCCGGGACCTTGCCCTCGCAGGGTGTCCCGGCAGAGGAGCTCTCTGCAGTGCTGTCCCGCGTGCCCCAGGCGGAGAAATTTGCCAAATTCTGGATCTGCAAAGCGAAACTCCTCAGCCGGAGCGGCCCTTTTGATGTGACGGGGTTGTACAAAGCAGCCGTCTGCGCCGGCGCTGCGGTGAGTGAGGCGCGCTTCTCTTCACTACCTCCCTGCGGTCCCTGCCCCTGTGCCAGCAGGTTTCCTCGAGATCCAGGGATTTGGGGATGAGTTTAGCAGCGCTAGTCACTGGTGAAAGAGCCCTTTAGAGCTGCCGGTCCTGTTTTGTCCCGTAGAAACACCTTTGGCTCTAACGAGCCAAGCAGGCAGTGCCGTGCGGGCACAAACGGGGCTAGGGGGAGGACGGGGAGGGCACACACCCTGCGCTATGCCAGCGCTGTAGCTGGAAGCAATGTGACAGCAGCTCTGTGCTGGTCTGGGCAGCGTAACTGCGGCATCTGGTGGGATTTACCCGGGCAGGGTGGACGCCTGCCCCGCTGGGCCTGTGTGCTGACGGATCTCACTCAGAGAAGGGCAACTCTGCAGCCTCTTGCCACCGTCTCCAGCACAGGGTGTCGCGATGCAGCAAACCCCTTTTCTCCCATTCATTTGCAACTCCAGCCTCCGTTCCCGAGTCGGGCATGCCTTGACCCACCTTCTGCTTTTCCTGCAGCCACTCCAGGAGCTCCGAGAAGTTGTCCTTGATATTTTGAAGGCTGCAGACCAAACATTGGAAGGTAATGCGTGCACGTGGGGGCCAGCTGGAGCACAGGCAGGCTGGGGTTCCCTGCTGCTGCAGGCGGGGAAGCGGCGTGGTTTGCAGTCTGTCCCAACACCCCATCTCCCTGCTGACTGATGGAGACCGAGTGTTGTGAAAGTCTGGAATCCTGATCTCAAAAATGGGGCAAGATCCCTCTGCCGGGGCTGGGCATGGTCCCAGCCCATCATGCCTCCGTAGCAAGGTGCCCTCACCCGGGGCTGGAGTGCGGTGCTGTTGTAATCCCTCCCCAGCTGCCGCTCTCTGCAACCGCGCTGCCCTTCTCCTCTCCTGGCAGGGGAAAAGGCTGAGCAGCCCGATCCTTGGGAGCCCACAACGCCTCACCCGAGCGAGAGCCAGCGCCTGGCAGCAACCCCCAGCCTGACGGGGAGGTCCCTGACCAGCCTGCCCCTCTCCATCAAGTTACAAGTGACCTCTGCGACCAGGTAAGGCTGAGCTGCCCGCTCCTGGCAGCGAGCAGCCCCTGCCTGTGCCAGCAGCACTCCTCCGCGGGATTCACCTAATGGCTCTTGTCCTCCCCGCAGAGGAAAGGAGCTGCTGCAAGGCCAGGAGCTGAAATTGGTGACGCCAGTACGGCGCTCGCTGCGGGTGGAGCGGGCTGGGAGCCACTACCCAGAGATGCTGAAGGACCATGACCCTGTGGTGTCATCCCTCAGTGAAATCCTGGATGCTGAGGAGGAGACTCAGTTCTTCTTTCGGAAAAACAAGGCTTTGCCCGAGGTGGCGGAGCTGGAGGGTTTGAGTTTGTATCCCCCTGAGTGCTGCTGAGGGATTCCCAGCGGGGCGCAGGCTGCTTGCTCCCCTGTGCTGCCTCGCACATGCTCCACTGACTTCTCTTGTTGCTTCTCGGGTGTAAATACAGAGGGGTGGCACTTAAGCCTGTTTCAAATATATAAGCACTGTTTTAAATATATAAAAACTTGCAATAGAGATGCGGTGTGGCCCAGTGTGCAAGGGCTGGGGTTGGAGGTGTGGGCTGTGTCCCCTGGGACTGCCCTTGGCTCCTCTCCTGTGATGCGTGCCCCCATTTTCCTGCCGTAGGTGCTCTGGGCACCTTCCGGGGGTTTGGAAGCACTGTCCCAAGGGATTTGCCCCAGAGCTGCCTTGTGCCCTACCTGGGCAGCATCCAGATGTTCCCTGCCCGAGGTGTGCCGGCCTGGCGAGGGGCTGGGTACTGGCAGGGCCACAGCAGCTTCCGTACGGGCCCCGGGGAGGCTGGAGGTGGCACCACAAGGGGTGCAGAGCTCCCGGGGACTGGACTGAGCCCCCTTAGCGCACTCACAGCCCCCGCAGCAGACCCCCCTTGCTGGCCAAGGTCCAGAGGTCAGCACGCTTTCCTGGCCGCAAAGGGTGGAGGGGAGCCCCCTCCTCGCCTTCCTGTCCCCAGGGGTCTTTTCCTTCTCCCACCACAGCCACCACCAGAGTTGGCTCAGCATCTTTATTGAGAAACCTCGATGCTGGAAGAAGTCTGAGCGCGGGAGCTGGAAGGCCCAGCCTGGGTCTGGCTGCAGCTGGGGGACTGCAGTGCCCTCTGCCCAGCTGCTGGCCAAGGATTTGGGACTTGCCCTTCGCCCCCACCTCCCAGGCTCGGGGGCAAGGCACTATTCCTCTGCAAGGGCTGATGGTGTCTGTGGCGCCAGGCGGTCGCGTGTCTTTCATAAATAGAACAGGGCAGAGAGCAGAAGAGGGCAACAGCAGCCCTGGGGAGCCCCCCAAACCCTCCTGGGCTC
Organism: Gorsachius magnificus; assembly: GCA_034008185.1. Taxonomy (NCBI): domain Eukaryota; kingdom Metazoa; phylum Chordata; class Aves; order Pelecaniformes; family Ardeidae; genus Gorsachius; species Gorsachius magnificus. The sequence continues at coordinate 110,890 of CM067100.1, forward strand.
GAGCAGCGGCCCCCCGCCTCCACCCAGGGCTGAGCACCAAAGCTGGTGGGGCAGCAGCGGCTGGGACCACTGGCCTGTGCAAAGTGGCTTCCACCCCTACATGGTGCTGCTGGCTCTCCCAGGCCGGGGGCCCTGAACGGGTGGGGGGGGGGAGCATGGGGTGGCCCGTGGGCTCTGCGGGGAGAGGGGCAATGCTGGGGCCACCGAATGCCCCCCTGGGGGCTGGCACCTGCCAGCTCAGCAGCTGTCGGCACTGGGGGGGGGTCAGGCTTCTCCATCATCCTCCTCTCCGCTGGAGTCCTGGGGGACCCCAGTGACCTGAGACAGAGGTGGGGGGCTCAGCAGCCACAGCACCCCACCAGCACCACCCCCATGGTGTTGGGACTCCCATGGCCACCGGGTGCTTCTGTCCCCTGCCACCCACCTGCTGACCAGGGTGGCCCTGCTGGGCCAGCCAGGGTGCCAGGGCCATGCCAGCCTCCCCCGTGTCCAGGCGGCCATGCTCCACCGTCGACTCATGCGCCATCTGCGGCGGGGAGAAGGCGTGCGGAGAGGGTCTGGCACAGAGCAGCCACGGGGCTGGGTGCCCACCCACCGCCCCCATCAGCCCCCCGCCTTGGGCTGGGAGGGAAACTGAGGCACGGGCGGTGAGCCGGAGGGGCTGGGAGCTGCGTACCAGGACAGGGGGTGCGCGGAAGAGGTAGCTGAAGGGGTAGTAGAGGAAGTTGATGAAGGAGGCAGCGTAGAGGTCTGCGTAGCGCATCAGCTGGTTGGCGAAGAGCGTCTGGCGCGAGCCGCAGCGGAAGAGGCTGCCCATCTTCCCATAGCACATGTCCATTTCGTGCGTGACTTTCTGGGGGTGCAGCGGGGTGGTCAGGGCGCCCGATGCCCCCCAGGGTGACATCCCTCCCCCCTCCCCACCATGGGGGGGGGGCTGAGCTGGGCCCCAGCAGGGACAAGGCCCTGGGCAGCACCTGGATCCGACGCTTGATGGAGCTGATGTCTGGGCGCTCACTGCTGCCGCTGTCCAAGTGCCTGGAGTGGGAGACACCCAGATGGGGGCTCGCCTGGAGGGCCCCCCCAGCGGGTGCTGGTGCCCCCCACGGGTACCCCCCCTGCCCACTCACTGGTACAGCTCCGCCAGGAAGAGGTCCAGGCTCCGCAGCTCCTCAAACAGCTCTGCAAGAGCAACGGGGCCGGTTCAGCACGGGCAGCGTCCCTGCCTGACCAACGCGGGGCATCGGGGCACGGCCCACCGGGGCCAGTTGTGCCATGGAGGTGGCCAAGAGGCTCTGGGCCATCCCCCCGCCCCCAGCTGGGCTCAGCCGCGCTCACCGCTCTTCTCCGTCCAGACCTGCAGCTCGCGGGCCAGCTCGGGCACCACCAGGAAGGTTCGCCAGCCCTGCCGCTTCTTGGACTTGAGGATGTCCCCGAAGATGTGGTCCCCCATGTAGAGGATGTCCTTGCCCTTCACGCCCAGCAGGTCACACACCACGTCCGAGGAGCCTGTGACAGTCGGATGTCAGGGCCATGGTGCGGGCACAAGTGTGTGTCCCCCCCCGGCGCCCAGCCCGGTGCTCACCACCGGAGTAGACGGCGCAGTGCTGGAGTGGGCCCGTGTACGTCCCAATGCGCAGCTTCCCCGTGTCCTGCAGGACAAGACGTCCCCCCACCCGGGGGGTTGGGTACTGTCACCCCTGCCTGCTCCATACCCACCCAACAGCAACTCTGCCCCGCGGCATCCAGACGGTGCCCACTACCCCACCCCCAGCCATGGGGGGTCCCCACCGTGTTGACTTGGCGCAGGACGGTTCCCTCAGCAAAGAAGAGCGGCTTGCGTGTGTCCACCACGATGAGGTCAAAATAGGATCGCCAGGGGCGCTGTGGGGTCTCGGCCTGCCGGGGGGGGGGTAGGGTGGGGGGGGTCAGCGAGGGGTGGCTGGTGGCACCCTGCACCCCCACCCTGGGGACAGACTCACCGCCTTCCCATCGCTGAAGTCAAACAGGTAGGACATGATGGCCTGCAAGGACACCCGGCATCGCCACCACCCTCCTGGGGCGGGGAGGGGGCAGACCCCTGCCTGTGCTTTGGTGCCCCCCCCCCCACCCCCCAAAGGCAGGCTGCCCCGGGGGGGAGGGGGGGGCACGAGCACAGACACCCCCTACTCACATCGGTGTAGTTGTAGTCACTGTTGGTGGCCAGAAACACCTTCCCCACCTCCTTCATGCGGCTCAGCAGCAGTGGCACGCGGGGCTGGGGAGGGGCAAGTCAGCGGGGGGGGGGGGCCGGGGAGGGGTGTCACAGGGACCCAGCTGAGGGGACCGGGGCGGGGGGGTGTCCATGGGGGTCCGCAGCCACTCACGTCCTTCACCACGTATTTCTCCAGGTTCTCCAGTGTCTTCTCCTTCAGGCAGCCCTGCGGGGGGGGGGGGGAACGGCGGGGGGCAACCCCAGCACTCTCAGCATCACACACACCCCCACCCCACCCCACCCCCACTCCCCCACCCCCACTCCCCCTGCCCACCACACCCACCGAGAGGTGGACGTGGTCCATGGCCTCGCGCACGTCCTGGAACATGCTGCGGAAGGACATGAAGAGGTTCCCGTGCTTGTAGCCAGTGTCGCAGCTGCAATGGTTGGGAAAAAGGAGGTTGGGGGTGAAGGAGGTGAAGACCCCTCCCAGCCCATGTTCCCCCCCCCAGGCCCAAGCTTCCCCCTCCTTTCCCCCCCCCCAATCTCCCTCTTACTTGACGTATCTGGAGCAGTTGGTGAAGAAGTCCACGAGACAAGCGTAGAGGTGGGCCTCTGCGGGGGAGGGGGGCTGTCAGGGGGGGCACGGGGGGGGGCAGCACCCCACGATGGGGGGGGGTGGGAGAGTGGGGTCTCACTCACCAGTGAGGTTGAAGAGGGTGTTGAGGATGTGGAAGCGCTTCATGTCATCCCGCTGGATAAACTTGTTGGGGTAATAGTGGAGGATTTCAGCCCTGGGGAGGGAGGATGGAGCTGCAGCCCAGGCCAGAGGTCCCCCACCCCCGGTCCCCCCCCCAGTCCCCAGGGCGGGGGGTCCCAGACTCACCCCTTGAGGAAGCGGAAGCCATGGGCGCAGACCAGCAGGTTCCCATGGGAATCCACCTTCAGCAGGTTCCCATACAGGGCATCGAACACCAGCCCCCTGCACCACAGGCACTTGTCAGCAGGCAGGGGTCTCACCGACACCCCCACCCTGTGCACCCCCCCACCCCCCAAAAAACTCACCGGGTGGGGAAAGTGGGGTCGTACTTGTAGGCCAGGATCTCGTGGGGGTACCCGATGGAGACGAGGTGCTCCAGCAGCAGGGCGAAGGCCAGCTCCTCGTAATCGGGGGACTTGTACACTGCAGGGGGCAGGGGCGGGCATGGGCAGGGGGTTGAAGGTCCGGCCTACCCCCCCACCCCACCCCCAAATCCCCCCAAAACGCACTGGCCAAGGTGTAGTCCATGTCAAAGCCGAAGCATTTGATCTTCTCCAGCGCCAGGCTCCGGTTGACGAAGATCCTGAGGGTGCCCGGGGGGGGTTATGGGGTGGGGGAGGGTGCCTAGGGCTGGAGGTGGCACGGGGGAGGGGATGGGGACCTGTCCCCACGTCCCCCATCCCTGGCCAGGGGGCTGGGGGGGCTGCATGCCCGCCCTGGCCCAGGGGCCCCGCAGTGAGTTATTGGAGCAGAAAAATGGGCTTTTGAGCTGGAAATGGAGCCGGGGGGGGAGGGGGGCAGGGAGGGGGGATGGTGAGCCCCATCTTTCGGCCTGCCCCCCTCCACTCCCCCCGCGTGTCTCAATGGAAGGGCCCCCCAGGCCCCCCCCGCCCCCCCACCCCCCCCCCCCCCCATGGTGCCCCCCGACGCCCCCGAGCCCCACCGGTGCTGGCAGTCCCGCCGCAGCGCCCGGGGGTCGCCCTGCCCCGGGCCCGGGGCCGCCGCCGGGCCCCGCTCCCCCTCGCTGCCCATCGCCGCTGCCTCCGGCCCCCGCCTCCGGCCGCCGCCGCTTTAACGGGGCCCCGCGGGACCGCCCCGCCCCGGCCCCCGGCCCGGCCCCCCGGGAGCAACAGCCGGGACGGGGACGGGGGTCCCGAGGGCCGTGACCCCCAAACTGGGGCGGTGACCCCCCCGTGTGCCCCCCCAAATGGGGCAATGCGCCCCCCCCCATGGGGCAGCGTCGCCCCGTGCACCCCCATGGGGCAGCGCCCTCTCCCCGGACCCCCCCATGGGGCGCGCCCCCCCCCCCCCCCCCCCCCCCCGGGGCGCGCCCTCCCCCCGGACCCCCCCATGGGGCAGCGGCCCCCCCTCCCGTGCATCCCCCCAGCGGGGCGCCGCCCCCCCCCTCCGCAGGAAGCGCCCTCCCACGGCCCCGGCCCCGACGGCTCCAGGGGTGCATCCCAACCCCCCTGCCCCCAGGCGGGGCTCGGGGCTGCTCCCACCCACCCGGCCCCGATCGCCCGCGGCTCTTGCAACACGCGGGGGCCCGGCGGGTGACGCCAGTCCCCGTGCGCGGCCTTGCCGGGGCGGGCCCCCCCGCGGGAGCGAGCACCCCGGGGCCGGGGGCACGGCCCTGCTGGGGGGGGGGGGTAACGGGGCCAGACCCCCCACACACCCTCCCCGTGTGGGGCCCTGCTGTGGGGTGCAGCCCCGGGGCTGTTTACAGGCGGTCCCGTGACACCGGGCCCGTTATCAGCAGCCCCAGCCCCGGCCCCCTCCCAGGGTGTGGGGCCCAGCAGAGGCCACGGGGCAGCACGTGACAGGGCCCCCCCAGATCAGCAGCCGCACTGGCATACGAAGGAAATCTTTATTGAGTCCGAGGTAGCAGCAGTGAGGGGGGGCTGGGGGCTGCCCCCCCGGGGGGGTGTTGGGCAGCATCTGGTGTCCACACCACTACAGCAATGGAGGCAAAGCTGAACGCAGCGCAGCCCATGAGGGGGGAAGCCCCCCCAGGCAGGGCAAGGAGCAGCCCCAGTCCTTACTCAAGGAGGATTCACTACCAGGGGATCTTAATTAAGTCATTAAAAACCAAGAGAAGTGGCCCCCCCCTAACTGCTAACCTAAAGCTACAGCGCAGGAGGGGAGGCCCCTGGGGGCAGGCGCAGCCTCACCACTGCGCACCCTGCTAGAGACTGAGCGCCAAGACATTAATATTTAAAAAAAAAATTACTTCAGTGACAACACTACGCAGAACTGAGGAAGCCCCAGAGGTGGGGGCAGCCCCCATCCCGCGCTGGGACAAGCCCCCCCAGCTGCTGGAGCGGGGGCAGCAGCAGGGAAGCAGGAGCAGAGCAAGCCCTGGTGCCCTCACACCTTCAGGATGGCGAACTTGAAGACTGCCATGATGGCAGCACTGATGAGACCCGAGATTGGGACGGTGACGAAACCAGGCCATGAAGATGTTACGGAAGAGGCGCCAGTCCACCGCCTTCCTGGAGCGCAGCCAACCCACTGAGACCACCGAGCCCACCTGCGCAGGAGGGGGGGCACAGCTCAGCACAGCAGTGGGATGGGGCACCTACTTGGGCACCCATCACCCCACAGCCCTGCCCCTGGGGACCCCCCCCAGCCCTGGGGCCAAGCTCAGCTCCCGGGCCCCCCTGAGGCCAGGCTCCAGCCCCTGGGGACCCCCCCAACCCCCAGCCCTGGGGCCAAGCTCCAGCCCCCAGGGACCCAGCAGACCCCAGGCACAGAGAGAAGGGCAAGGAGTTGCAGTCCTGAAGCAGGGACAGGGATGGGGCGCTGCAGCAGGGTCCCATCAAAGGGGGTTTTGTCCTCCCAGCACCTTCTCAAGCATCTCTCCAACCCAGGGGCGGGATCCCCCCAGCCCTGGGCTCCCCCTGCCACCCCACACCAGGATGCAAACAGGGGAGCTGGGACCTGAAGGCCAGCCAGCCAGCAGCCTGGGCTGGGACCTCCCGCACAGTCCAGCCTCATTAGCACCAGGATTTGGGGGAAGCCCCATCCCCTCCTGCCCCCCCCACCTACCTTGCAGTGGGTTGTGCTGATGGGGAGGCCAACGTTGGAGGCGATCACCACTGTCAGGGCAGACGCCAGCTCGATGCTGAAGCCACTGCAGAGACAGGAAGCGTGTGGGAACCTGGGCACTGGACCCCCCCAGCACGTCAGCCCGGCTTAGCCCAAGCCAGAGCTGGGACCACGCTCCCCAGGCAGAGCCCGCACAGCAGGGCCAGCTCCTCACTTGGCCTCCAGACCCCCAGCAGCCCCCAACTGACCCCCCAAGGGATGCAGGGAGGTGTTAGGGGGCCACACACACCCCAGCTCCACCACCCAAGCAATGAAACCCCTGAAGAGAGCATGGCAGGGGGCTCCAGGAGCAGGCTGCAGCTCCAGGGCTGCCTGAAGCCTCCCCTTGCCAAGGCAGACCCTACCTGGACGGTGTGATGGGAGTCAGGTCCTTCCCCATCGTCTGGATGACTCTCCTTCCCCAGACCCACAAGCCGATGCAGATCCCCACACCTCCATAGAGCAGCAGCCAGATAGGAGTTGCCACCTTGGAAGCCACATCTCCGGTCTGATAGACCAGGTAGAGCGCAACCAGGGGCCCTATGGCATTGCTGGAAGAGAAAGCAGAGCTGGTCCAGAGGCTCTGGGAATGGTGGGCCCCACCCCCAGCAAGCAACCCCACTGCTCCCACTGACCCAACTGACCTGACATCATTGCCACCGTGAGCAAAGGAGCCAAAGCAGGCCGTGAGGATCTGCAGGAACTGGAAGAGGAGGGACACCTCGGGTTTGTCCTGGTCATGCCATTCTTCCAGGGAGCTGCTGCTGCCCTTGCAGTCACTGGCTCCCATCTCCACCTGGGCCGTGTTCAGGTCCACATCAGCTGCCGGGTGGGCGTCTGCCACCGCATTGCAGTAGCTGGTGTAGCTGTCCATGCGGACCCTCTTCTTGGTGTCCACCACAGGCCAGGTCAACTTCTCTGTCTCCTCCCCCTCCCTGGCACGGAGCGAGTCCAGGGGCATGCCGCATATGGCCATGGTGTAGGAGGTGTAGCTGTTGTTGCGCCGCAGGGGCTTGTCCCCCGAGTCCCCCATGCAGTCCCCCATCTTGGCCAGGTGCAGTTTATGCAGCAGCTCCTTGTAGAGGCCAGAGTCCTTGTGCACGGTGTGGTACTGGTACTGCCCGCTGGAGCTCAGCTGGTGGCCCACGGCCTGGTTGAACTGGACAAGGTTGCCATTGGGCAGCCGCATGGCTCCTGCCAAAAGGCACAGCAGGGGGTTTAGCACCCAGGGATACCTGGGGTGTGGGGGGGAAACCACCCCAGCACCCCCACATCACCCCCCACACTCACCACTGTCAATGCTCGTTTCCTTCAGGTCAAGGCTGGGGAGCCTCTCCTGCTCTGGGGCCTCCTCCAGGTCCCCCAGGTTGAAGGAGACCGTCCTCTCCTCCACCGCCACTCGGTGGGGCACAGCCAACCCCACATCAGCAACGGGGCTCTTGGCATCGCCCAGGGGCACCTTGGCCTCCTCGTGGTCCTCCTTCGGGCTGATGTTCTTCTCCATCAAGGGGCTTTCAGAAGGACTGGATTTGATCTCTCCTGCAAAGGGAGGCAGCTGCCATCAAAGCCCTTCCCACGACCACATCCAACACCAGGAGCAAGCCAACACCCCTCACCACTCACATTTATGGCAGATAAATAAAAATTTACAGCTTCCCCCCCTTATTCTGAACTTTGGAAACTGCTGGGCAGTCACACCTTGTCCTGGACACAACAGCCAAACCATCACAAGCCAGCTCATCGCCTATTTTTAGACACCCCCCCACCCACACGGGGTGCGGTGAGCACCATTATGGGGCTTTCATGCCTGTTCTTCCTACAGCAGAGGCTCCTCTTCGAGCTGTGTTTGTCCCATCCCCATTCCCGGTGGCCGTGGGATGCTCTGGACCTGCTTGTGGCATGGCTGCGGCCACAGAAGCTGATGGGAAGGCGCCCAGAGGAGCCCAGCTCCTCCGCCAGCAGGACTCGTCCACCTGGGCTCCCCTCCAGCTCCCACTGGTGGGTGACAAACCCAAACAGGAGCCAGTTTCCACCTCCCCAGGGCAGCCTGGTTTCCTGTCCCACTGGAAGAGCCGAGCCAGCAGCACCAAGCCCTGGAGACGGAGGCCATTACTCCCCCTCTCCCAGGAAAAGCATGTTTTCTCCAGGTGAAAACATGAGGTCAGCTCCTTCAGACAACAACAAAAAACCACCTCCCTGTCCCAAACAAGACCATTTCCCAGCCAGTTTGCTCCCCACAAGGGGCAGGCTGTGGCACCCAGCCCCCGCAGAGCAGGCAGGGGTTAACATTGAAGCTCCAACAGCTGGAAGAATGTCAAGGGCAGCCATAAAGCTGTTAGTCACACCCCAGTTACACCAGTCTGACAAAGGACACTGGTTATCCCCTCATCGCCAGTTCCTTAAACACCCCAGACTGCACAGGGAATTTATATGCGAGGCCACACACAACTCCAGAGCTGCCTGGGCTTTTTGGGAGGCTGAGCTCAGGGCTGCTCTTTTGGATGCCTTTCAATACAGGGCAGTTTGGGTTTCTTTTTTTTTTGCTAGAGGGGAAGGATTTCATCAGCTTACACAGCTTTAAACTTGTGATCTGCATCTGCCAGGCCAAAGATTGATCAGCAGGTTACGCAGAGGATTAAAGGTTACACTGGTTAGCAGGCAGGTTGCCTCCTGCCTTTTCTTTTTTCTCTATTAAGGAGTGAAATCGGGCTGTTTGATATCGCCGTCACCCCGTGCGGCTTGGGGAAGGACAGCCCTGCTCAGAAATCAGAGGCCAAGCGCCACTCAGCAGCACAACAGCGACTGCAAGGGGTGTTTTGGGGTGCCGGGGAGCAGCTTTTTGGTGCCGCTGCGGGCTAGGAGCAGGCAGGGTCCAGCTTGACGAGATGTGCCCCAGTGACTCAGGGTTTGCAGAGCAGCTTAAGCGATAACCGAAGCTGAGGATCCCTGCTAATAACAGCCCTGAGGCTAATGAGATCTCCCGCTGGGAAAAGAAGTTGGTTAGTCCGAGCATGCCCTTCCCCAAAGGACTGCGAAGAGAGGCATTACTTACGTTCGATTTTCTTCTTCATTCTCGGACATACAAAGAACCAGACGATGAGAGCACAGACAACAGCACTCCCCGCCGATATTAGGAGGATACCCCACAGAGGAAGTTTGTCAAAGCCCAGCACTAGGAAATAAAACAACGGATCTTTGAAAACCTCCGGGCAAAAGCCTCCTCAACATACGGCTTTGCTCTTCCCAGCACAGGGACTCCATCACCTGTAACATCACTGAGCTAATTTGCCTGCCAGGGAGAAATGCCATCGGAAAAACCATCGCTGACCACACCAAACCCAAGAGCTTGACCCACAGCGAAGCCCCCCCCCCCCCCCCCCCCCCCCCCCCCCGCACCGCATTACCATCTCCCCCATCAAGAGCTAATCTTCCACATATGCAGACACTTCCCCCTCCCTCCTGCAGCCGAGCCCCACCAGGGAGCTGTGCGTGCCAGCGCAGGGACAGGAGGCTCCTCACAGCCCTTGTCTCCTCACTTGCTGCAATGTCAAAGAAAAAAAAAAAATAAAAAACCACCCAGCAGGGCTGCTGCAGCGCCAGCGCCGCTTCCCCTGCTCAGGGAGAGGACACACAGGACCCAGCCTGCTCCTGCTGGAGAGCCCCCCGCCTCCAGTAACTCCTCCAGCTGCTGGGAGAAGATGGTTTTCCTGCTCCGCCAGTCCCTGGGAACCTCAGCTCAAGTTCCCAGGCATCCAAGGTGTTACCTGACCTAGTTACAAGCATTTTCACATGCAGCGTGACTTTTAGCAGACGTTTTGCATGATACAGCCCGCCACAGCCCCCGGCCAGGGTATCAGGTGCTTGCAACCGCTCGCCTCCTGCCTTTGCTGCTGCAGGCAACAACTTACTGCTCCTAATGCACCACCAGCAGTATCGCAGCTCCGTTACCCACGCACTTCACTTCATGCTTACACCAAGCCTGGCTCCCTGAAGGCTGCAAACCCTGCACTCCAACACCACGGAGCTCACCCAGCCCTCCTGCAGCTGAGGGCTCAGGATAAACAGGAATCCACCTTCGGGGTGCCAAGCGATACAGCTATTTTGGAGCAGCCCCCTTGGCCCCAGTACCCCTGCAGCACCCCCACCTTCTCCCCCAGGCTGGGAAGCCAAGGGAAGGGGAAGCTGACATCCCTCCAAAAATTTTTCCAGCCACTGTTTACAGACAAAACCCTGCGGAGAAAGCACTGACTGCCCTCACCCCATCTCCAGCAACTCCTCCACAACAGGAAACCCACGCTTAGAACCAAAACAGCTGACGCCGAGTCACTCCGGAGGTTACGGAGCCTTGGGCTCCGCAGGCAAAGCCAAGCTCCCCTGCCAAGCCCTCTCCTAGCCCTGCCTGCGACCTGTCCCCCTACGCCACAGCCAGACAAGCATTTCAATTTGGCTTTTCAAACTGCAGTGCAAACGCCTCGTCTCAGTACAGGTGCCAGCTCTCCTTGCCAGGGATAATTTGTTTATTCTTAGGGACAAGGTGAATCAGGAAGCGCAGCCTCCATCCCTGCTCCTAGCCTCGCTACCGGCAGCCCGAGGAATCTCTTCAGCAGCAGCCGGGTACCTGAGTCTTAGCACAGGCAAGAGAAGGGAAGGGGAAGTCATGTTATCTGCCAGTCCTGTGAAGTCTAAGGAGAAAGGTCTGGAGGGGTTTAGTTTGAGCAGGTCTCTTTGGTTGGGCAACTATCTAGCCCAGAACTCAGCGCACGCTAGCCTGCAGCCTTCTGTAACCGGCACAGGCCAGCCGCCTTCTAGGAGATTTCAGCCCTGTAAAGCAAAAAAGGGGTAAATCGTGCATTTAATGGAGGTTTTGTAAAGAATTTAAAAATTAAGGTTCAAGTATTCTGTCGTGTACTTACAAGGTGCACCGGTATACATGATGGAGAAGAGGTTGATCCCCACCGTACAGGCGTAGAAGATGGGCAAAGCTCGCAAGCCATTGGGAACGGGATCCTCCTGCAAAAGAAGGGTCCGTGCTGCAGAACGCCAGAGCGAGGGCTGCACAGCAGCCGAGCCCCTTCCCAACAGGGGGTTTGTGCCTTGGGTCAACTGCTGAGCCAAGCCAGAGCTCCTGACGGCCTTTTAGGGAATCACCCCCAGGGCTGCCCATCGGCCTGGGGGCAGAGAAGGTGCCAGAACACCGTGGGTCCCGCAAGGCTCCCAGGGCAGGACCAGCCAAGCGTCCCAGCGCTCCCAAGGCTGAGGCACCTCCCCCGGCCCCCCAGACCCCTGCAGCCTCCAAGCTGCACGTAGTTGTTTTTTTTTCCCCTCAACTCCCCAGGCCCTTTCAGACAAAAGCATTTGTCAGACAAAGCTTTTACCTCTTTCCAGCTGACTTGGACAAAATAAAAAAGTCCATTATTCACAAAGCAGCTTATTTGACCGCATACCTGCGCAGAGAGGCCCTCACCCCAGCAGCAGGAGCACTTAATCTCTGCTGCTGCCCAGCAATCAGGGTCTAGCCTTGGTACAAACACACCAAGCATTACCAAACACCGAGCAGGACAGAGCAAGCGGGACTATTCAGCACCAGAACGAAGCGTGACAGGGCCAGCCCAGCTCCAAAAGGCCAGTTACGCAAGGTTACTCTGACAGCGGTGACGCTGAATTGTTTTAAAGGGCTGCCAGGTAGAAACCAGCAGCGATAAGATCTTAACATGTCTCGAATCAGAAATAGTTAGAGGCAAGACCTAAAATAATTTAAGTTAAGCTCAGGTATGCAGGAGAACATGCTGGAGTTCTTCCACACAGCTGGCTGGATACCCCTGTGCCGGGCCGGCAGCATCCTGTGCTCCAGGGTCATCATCTCAGAAAGATGAGGTCTGAAGCTGCCACCCCCATTTCAAGCACCTTTGGGTGCCCAATCCTGAGCTTTCAGATACTCCCAACAGCAGGAGCATGACCCTGGAGCCAGTCCAAGCACCCCTCGCTTTACCCAGGGCCCCAGATGGGGGAAAGCATGATTTCCACAGCACCAGGGACAATTCTGGCCCTCCTAGCTTAAAAAAAGCCATTGCTGTTGGTCACTGCCTCCATCTGCAGCCTGACGAGAGGAGGTCCAGCCTCGCACCCAGCCTTAGGAAAAGCCTGATGAGAAGCCCTAGTCTTATCAGTTCTGGTCTGCTTCACTACTTGGAACCCATGACTGTTTCTGCAGGACACTCTGGGCCCAGATGGTTTGGAGGAGGTTGAGTGAAGCCTCCTCACCACCCAGGCTCCAGGTCTGGTTTTCCCATCCCTTCAGCTCCTTCCAGAGCCCCAAAGAGCTGACCCAAGTGTCAGCATAGGGATGGACATGCCTGGAGAAGCTCTGGTCCACATAAGCCAGCCAACCAGCCCAAGGGGCAGAGGATGGAGCACCCAGGAGCCCCAGGGTGCCAGAAAATGGGGTGGACAGTCCTTACCTTACGGAGGATGAACCTCTGGACGAGGAAGAACAGGATAGCAGACATGATGCCCGAAAGGAGGGGTGAGATGAACCAGGACAACACTAGGAGGGAAGAGGCATGGTCAGCACCCCGCTGCTGGAAGGGGGAGCCCCGGGGCCACATGGATGCCGTGCACAGGGGCGATCGCATGAGCTGGCCTTACCAATTTTTAGCAGCTCAGACCACTTGACGCCTTCTTGCCCTTTGGCCACTAGCGAAAAGCCAATGGTTGCTCCGACGATACAATGGGTACCAGAAATGGGGAGCTTCAAGAACGAAGCCACTAGCTGCCACACAGCAGATCCTGGAGGAGAGGGAGAAGCCTGGTAAGAAAGCCAGCACCGGGGCACCTCAGGGTACCTCGGGGCACGCTGCCCCCCCCCCCCCCCATTTTGACCCCCTGTTCCTCACCAAACATAGCGCTGATCGAACCCGCCATCAGCAGCTCCTGCGTGGAGTTGTACATCTTCACGTCGATCAAGCCCTTCCGGATGGTCTCGCTGACTTTGGCGCCCAGGAGGACGGAGCCCACGGTCTCAAAGATGCTGGCCAGGACGCAGGCTTGCCGGAGGGTCACCACCCCCGAGCCCACCGCCGTGCCGAAGGAGTTGGCCACATCGTTGGCGCCGACGGAGAAGGCCAGGATGAAGGCGATGATGAAGCCCAGGACGAGCATCCAGAGGAAGGGCGCCATGGGGGCGGGGGGGACGGCGGGGGTCGGGTCCATGGGGGGGGGGGGCGGCCGCCGTCCTGGGCGCGCCGGCCGCGGGGGCGGGGGCCGGGGGCCGCGCCATGGCCTGCGCCGCTCCTCATCCTGCGGGGGAGACGGGGCTCAGCGGGGGGCGGGCGCCGGGTAACGGCCCTTCCCGCGCGCGCCGCCGCCACCACCACCCCCACCCCCTCCCGCCGCCATGCGCCCGCCCCACGCCGCCGCTCACCGGCCGGGCCGGGCCGGGCCGCGCCGCCGGGCCCCCTCCCATTGGCCCGCTCGGCGGCGGAAGGGGGGGGAGGGGGGAGGCCGCGCCGCCATTGGGCAGCGCCGAGCGCAGAGCCCGGGCCCCGCCCCACCGGCAGCCGCGCCCCCGCACCACGTGCGCGCTGAGCGCGGCCGCGCGCTGGCCCGGGGGCCGGGGCTCAGCCCGGTTCAATTCGGCCCGGTTCGGCTCGGCCCGGCCCGGTTCGGCTCGGACCGGCTCGGCTCGGCCAGGTTCGGCTCGGCTCTCGGCCCGGCCTGGTTCGGCTCGGACCGGCTTGGCTCAGCCCGGTTCAGTTCGGCCCGGCTCGGCTCGGACCGGCCTAGTTCGGCTTGGCCTGGCTCGGCTCGGCTCGGCTCGGCCCGGTTCAGTTTGGCCCTGCCCGGCTCAGCCCAGCCCAGCTCAGCCCGGGCGCGGGCTCAGCTCTGGCGGCCCGGGGGGCCCCGCGGGGCTGCCCTGGCCCCTGCCGGATCCGGCGCGGCTCTGGGCTCAGCCCCAGCCCCGCAGCGGCTCGGCGGGCACCCAGCACCGGGCCGGCACCACGGTGCAGCTCGGGGCCGGGCTCGGAATCGGCCTCGCCCACGGGCCGTGTGCGGGCACCGGCTGGGGGGTGCCCTGCCCGGGGGCCCCCTCCGCACCCCGGCACCGGGGCAGCCCGGGTGCCTGCCCCCCCCCCCCCCCCAGGCCCCGTGTGGGGACTGAAACCGGTTCCGGCCTGGGGCGGCTGTGGTGGCTTCTGCCCCCGCAGCCTGGGGGCTCCCGCGGGGTGCTGGGGCGCGGGTGGGCAGCGCAGCCGGGGGTACCCACGGTACCCCTGTACACGCACAGCCCCACGCGTGCCCCGGGGGGGCCGGGGGCCAGGGCCCCCCCCCGGGGCACAGGCAGCCGGGGGGGCCGGCCCGGGTCCCGTGCACGGGTCAGCGGCTCGGTGCCGGCCGGGGCTGCTCCGTCACGGGGCATCACGTCACGGAGCCGCCGGTGACCTGGGCCTGCGGATGGCACCTGGCAGGGGAGAAGCGGACAGAGTCCGTCCCGTGGCCCCGTGGGCCCTGTGTCCCCGGCCACGTGCGGTGCTGGGCGCACGGAGCCCCAGGAGGGGTGGGGGGGGTGGGGAGGGGGGCACGCGCCCTGGAAGCTGGGGTCCCCTCGCAGCCCCCCGAGGTGGTAGCAGGGGGTGGCCGCGTGCCCTCACCCCATCCCTGTCCCCCACCTGCCCCAGGCGGGCAAGGGGCAGGAGCCCCTGGATGAAGCTGGGGGGACCCACGGGGCCCTGGGGCCTGTCCCCCCACACCCCCAAAGCTGGGAAGGGACCCAGGCATCTGGGTGCTCCTGGGGCAGGGCTGCCCCCCCCCAGCAGCAAGACCCCACCTGCAGGGGTGGAGGAGGCCCAGGGGTGCAGCACCAGGTACGTGGGGTGCAGCACCGGGCACAAAGGGGGGGAACGCACAGGGGCCCGGCAAAGGGGCAGGACCAAACACTCCAGCTGGGGGCTGGTGGGTGCAGCTCATGGGGAGGGCACCAAAACCACAGGGTGCAGCACTGAGCGAGCGTGGTGCCCGGCTAAATACACGGGGCGCAGCGCCGAGCGCACGGGGGGCAGGGCCGAGGATATGCTGGGGCATGAGCAGCCGTGGGTGCCTCCCCGCGAGGCCCCCAGGCGAACGCAGGAAGCTTGGGGACCCAAGAGGAGGAGTCGGCGATGCTGAGGGCACTGGATCCAGATGGGCTTTGAATGCCTGCAGTGATGGGGAGAGCTCCTTGAGGATGGGGAGAGAGCGAAGAGCCGTCCTGCCTTCAAGGAGGACAAGAATGAAGACCTGGAAACCACTTCCAAGCGCATGGCGAAGAAGACGCTGACGGAGAGTGGTCAGCATGGACTGCCAAACTCACGCCTCACCAGCCAGGTGGCCTCCTACAATAAGGGGACCGGCCTGGTGGGTGCTGCTGGCCTCCAGCTCAGCAAGGCTTTTGGCACCGTCAGCCCAAACATCCCCTCAAACCGGAGGATGGGTAGATCCATGGCCAGCGAGGTGGGCTGAAAGCCAGCCAAACAGCCGGGCCAGAGCGTGGTGATGGGTGGCACAAAGTCCCACTGGAGGCCACCCCTGGGAGTGGGTGCTGGGGCCGGTCCTGTTGAACACCTTTGTTAATGAGCTGGGCGCTGGGGCAGCTGACACCCACCGGGGGGTTGTGCTGCCAAGCAGGGGGACCACGGGCAGGCTGGGCCACTGCGCTGAGCGGAACCTCGTGGTGTTCAGCAAGGGGATGTGCGGAGCCCTGCAAATCCCTGATGGGAGGGAATGAAGAAGAGGGAGCCGGGCCCTTCTCAGTTGTTCCCATAGACGGGACAAGAGGCACAAATTAAAACCACAGGGAATTCCACCCAAACAGAAGAACACAGGTGGTCCAACACCAGGACAGGTTGCCCAGAGATGTTGTGGAGTCCGCATCCATGGTGATATTCAAAAGTGTCTTCTGACTGTTCCTTTGACCGGTGGGTTTCATTCTCCCAGCAGTGTCCCCGCGTGGGTGCTCCGTGGGCCGTGGCCCCCTCAAGGGTGTTACCCCCTCCAGCACGGACACCCCCTCCCGCCAGTGCCCCCTCCTGCAGGTCTCCTCTGCTTCCCCCTCACTTCTCAGGTGTCTCCTCATGCACGCCCCAGGGTCTCTCCCTTTGTGTCTCCTTTTTGTCTCTTGCTCAGCATCTCCTGCCCCAAATGGCTGCTGCTCTTCCTCCCGTGGTTTTGAGCAGAGGTGCCATGTGCTCCGGCAGATTGGAATTGTGGTGCCACCCATCATACGGTTGTGGCTCCCAGCTTGGTTGTCCTCAAACGGGAAGCCCATTTGACCCATGCCCAGCTCCAGGGAGGAAGGAGACAAATGCCCCCACCTCTCCAGCCTTCCATCAGACCAGGCTGTCGTCTTATTCAGAAGAGAGGAGGTGCAGGGGCTTGGTGGAGGACCTGCCTGGACACCAGGAGGTGCGAGGGTCTAGAAGCAGGGAAGGGACATCCCCAGTTCCCCACGGAGCTGCCCGAGCACTGGGGAGCCACAACAAACAGAAACGTGTGTGGGACCTGCAGTGGCATTGGCACTCGTCCAGTGAGGAAGTCTTTGGGAACAGCACCACAAGATTGGGGCAGGGCGTCACTTCCAGGATGACATCTCCAAACCCCAGGGACCCCAAGACTGGCGTCACCCGTAGAAATGCCGCTGTTTCTGGGGAAACATGAAAGCCCATTTACATATCAACAACCCTATCTGAGCTGGAGCTGGAGCTGTACCTCCAGGTTTGGGGCTAAGGGCTGTGGGACGGTTGTGTCCCAGGACTGGGTGGTGCAAACGGAAGATACGGGATTCCCACCTGAAGGGCAGGAGCCCTATGCCGAGACCGGGCAACCCGGGTTGGATGACAGCCCCGCAGCCACCACCGCTGGGCTCCGCCAGTTGTCCTTAAGGCGGCTTGCACAGGGACGCGGGTTTGCCACGATGGAGATGGGAATGACGTGGGGAGAGGAGCCACCGCGCAAAGCCAGCTCAGCAGCACCGCTGCCGGGATTCCAAAGCACCATGGAGAATGCAAATACCTGCAGGGCCAGCCAACAGCTCCGCTCCTGCAGCTCCCGTCCCTGAGGAGCAGGGACTATGAGACTTAAGGAACTTAAGGCACCTGGGCAGATGGAGCTGCGGAGAAACCACTGGGAACTGCTCCAGCCCATTTCACCAACAAAACCACAGGCTCCATCCCCCTGCCCCAATAGCACGAGCAAGCCTGGAAACCTGGCGCTTGAGGCGCCGGCAGCACAGGTTTCCAAAGCTGTGGTTTCTCTGCTGGGTGCTAAGCCTTGCCCTGAAATCCTCCTGGGCATGGGGCGTTCCCGCTTCACCGCACGCTCCAGGAGAGGAGCTGTGTCAGGAGTGGTGTGGCCAGCAGGAGCAGGGCAGGGACCGTGCCCCTGTGCTGGGCACTGGGGGGGCCGCCCCTCAACTGCTGGGGTCAGGGTTGGGCCCCTCCCTCCCCGAAGGACCTGGGGGGGCTGGAGCGTGTCCAGAGAAGGGCAGCGGGGCTGGAGGGGGCCCGGGAAGGGGCGATGGGCGAGGGGCACCGGCCTCAAGTTGTGCCAGGGCAGGGTGAGGTTGGCCCTGGGGAACAATTCCTTCCCCAAAGGGCTGTCAGGGGCTGGAAGGGGCTGCCCAGGGAAGGGGGCCCCGGGGGGGGACGGTTGGGGGGGGCTGGGAACCGACCGGGGCCCTGCGTGGGGTGGCACAGCAGAAGGGGATCAGGGTTCCTGGTGCTGCTCGGCTGAGCTGCTTTGCATCAGGGCTCCCAGCCCCGGCGCTGGCTTTGATCTGGAGGTCCCTGAAGGTGCCCCAACAGTCAACGGCATCACTGGGCACTCCAGCGCCTGCTGGCCCACCATGGACCCCCAAGTGTCACCAGCACCCCCCAGAACTGCCCAGCACCCCAGCAATCACCACCCTGGCCCCCGGTGGCTCCACAGCCCCACTCCTGACCGATCCCCACAGACCCTCCTCCTCACTCAGGTCTCCCTAGCCCATGTAATCCCCCGGCAGACCCCCACCATCGCTCAGGCCTGCCTGAGGGGACACCACCCCTCGGTTCCTTCCCTGCCCTCCAGACACGCTCCCATTCCTTCCAGCCCCCAGCACATTGATCCCACGGTGCCCACCTGGGTTTTCATGACAAGGTTTTCATAGCAGGGGAAGAAGATGCCAGAAGCTTCCCCCATGCCCAACAGAGCCTGTTCCCGCTGGCTCCAGCATGGACCCGTCACTGGCCAAAGCCGAGCCCATCAGCGATGGTGGTAGCGCCTCTGTGCTTTAAGAAGGGATAAAAACTGCTGCTGGGAGACAGAAGTGAAAAAATGCGAGAGGGGCAGCCCCACAGACACCAAGGTCACGGCAGGAGGGCAGGAGGTGCTCTGGACGCCGGAGCAGAGATTCCCCTGCAGCCCCCAGTGCAGCCCCCAGAAGCCCCCGCTGGAGCAGAAATCAGGCGTGAAGTTGGGCCTGGGAAGAAGGGAGGGGTGGGGGAGAAGGTGTTTTTAGATTTGTTCTTATTTCTCATTATCCTATTCTGGCGTTAATTGGCAATAAATTAAAATTAATTTCCCCAAGTTGAGCGTTTTGCCCGTGACGGTGATTGCCGAGTGATCTCCCTGTCCTGATCTCAATCCAGGAGCCTTTGGTCGTGTGTTCCTCCCCTCCCTGTTGCTCAGGGGGTGTGACCGAGCAGCTGGGTGTCAACCTGGTGTCAACCCACCGCACCACCCTGTTTGCTCGCCCCCCTTCCCCTCCCTGAGCACCCTCATCCCCCCTCCCTTTCCCCTCCGCAAGCTCCTGGACCCCCCCCTGCCCCCCGTAAGCACTGGTTTCCCTAAGCCTTCCCCTCCCCGCACACCCAGAGCACATCGCTTCCCCTCCAGGGCTCCTCCAGCCCCCAGGCGAGCTTGCAGCTCCCCCCCCGCCTCCTTCCTCCCCCCCTTGGGACTCTGTCCCTTCCTTCCCTCCAAGCACGCTGACATCTCCGCCACCGACCTAAGCCGAGATGCTCTCGTGCCCCCGTGTCGGATCTCTTCCCCTCCCAGGACGATAGCTCGGGCCTCCTCCCTTCCCCCCTGCAGGTTCACACATCCTCAGCTTCTGCCCAGCGCCCAGCTCTCCTCCAGCTCTCCTCCGCAGCCTCACCGGCAGCCTTCAGGGGGCTGCCCCCCCGGGCACAGGCTGATCCTACCCTTCAGAGAGCCCTGTGCCCCCAGTCTCCATCATTTTCCTTTCTGGGTGCTCCCTTCCCCTCCCCGTGCCTGCTAAAGTCCCCTGTGGGGCAAGAAAAGGGTGAGCACCCAAGGGGGCTGCTGTGCCCGTGCGTTGCCGTTCGCCACTCCCCTAGACCTGCAGGAACGCTCCTGCCCAAATCCCTGCAGCTCAGGCCCTGCCAGGCACAGGCAAAGCATTTCCAAGGGGCTGATGGCAGCAAGAGCAGGAGCTCCCGCACCAGCAACCCCCGCCTGGCCCCAGCACTGCCAACCTCGGAGTCTCCTACCTTGGGGTTTCCCTCGGTCCCCTCAAGTGTCACTTGTCTGCAGCCATGCAGGTCTGGGCAATTCGACCGCTCACGCCACTGTCACCCTGCCAGGAAGGCCTCAGGTGCTTCCCGATGCTCTCAGAGTGCCGTCTTCCCCGCAAGCCTAATGGGCAACCCAAAAGGTGTCCATGTGTACGTATATCCCAGGGAAGGGGCGACGGGACAAGGGGAAACAGCCTCAAGTTGAGCCAGGGCAGGGTGAGGTTGGACATTGGGAACAATTCCTTCCCCAAAGGGCTGTCAGGCGCTGGAAGGGGCTGCCCAGGGAAGGGGTCGAGTCCCCAGCCCGGGGGGGATTTAACAGCCGGGCAGAGGCGGTGCTGAGGGCCAGGGTTTGGGGGTGGGATGGCAGGGGTAGGGGAATGGTTGGGCTGGGGGAGCTTAAAGGGCTTTTCCTACCCAAATGATTCTGTGATTCTATAGAGGAGGGTGAGAGGTGTCGCCCATCTCCCACAGGGTCCGGTTCCTGGGGGAGGAACCACTGGCCCTACGGGCAAGGTGCCTGTGTGTGGCTGCTCTGCCAGAGGAAGGACAGGCTCTGGGGGGGGGAAGGGCAGAGCCAGGCTCCACATTCCTCCTCCTCCATTCCTGGTGGGCTTTATGTGTCTCCAGCCTTGCCAGAACCTCTCTTGCTTTGGTGGCAAGAGAGGTGGCAGGGAAAAATTCCTTCTTGAGGCTGGCTGAGCCCCAGCCCCTGCCCAGGAACCAGGAGTCACCTCAACAGCCCCGCAAGGCACCCGTTGGACGTCCCCTGCGGTGTTGCAAAAGAGGGCAGGGAGCGGCTATTGGCAGAGCAGGGACAAGGAGGCAAACCAGAGGTGTCAACGCAGGCAACGCCACCAAAGAGCCCAGGAGCCCTCTAGCGATCGTACAGCCTGTACCACAACATTCAGCCCCAAGGCCTTTTCCCAACCCAGTCAAAATTTGAGACTCCGTCTCCTGCCTACTGAATCCACTGGATATTTTAATTTCCTCTTTTCATGCTTTTTGTGCCAGTGTGCTTGGGAGATGATCCCAATGCTTCAGATAAAACAAACACAAAACACAAAACCAAACCACAAAACCCCCCAGACTTCCAAAATCATGTTCTACTCATAAAATAAAGTTATTGGTCGTGCTAATAGAAGTACGGTAAATAAAAAGAGCACCGGGAGCTCCCTGCTACGGCGCAGCTGTGACTAGTTCCGGCCACTGGACTTGAGCCCGAGCCAAACTCCAGGGCAAGCAGTACAGGCAACAGCTAAGTCGCATGGGGCAATCAATCTGTGCCCTCCCCACAGGCTATCACCTCTTCCGCCCTTCGGCTTTTCTTGTCAACTCACAATCACAGGGGCAGGCAAGCATGACAGGCAAGTGCAGAGTGAAAGGGGACGGGGTTGTTTGCAAGACTAGAAGAGCCCACAGAAGTAATTGAACGAGCAGGTCTGAGGGGCTTCTTCAAGATTCTGTATCCAGAGAGCTGTTTTTTTCTACACTTGACACCATCATTATGTCGCTCTGTACCCCATACCGCTTCCTGCTCTCATCTGATGCCCTCCAGGACAAGAGGAAACAGCCTCAAGTTGCACCAGGGCAGGTTTAGGTTGGACATTGGGAACAATTCCTTCCCTGAAAGGGCTGTCAGGCACTGGAAGGGGCTGCCCAAGGAAGGGGTCAAGTCCCCACCCCTGGGGGGATTTAACAGCCGGGCAGAGGCGGTGCTGAGGGCCAGGGTTTAGTGGTGGGATGGCAGGGTTAGGGGAACAGTTGGGCTTGGTGAGCTTAAAGGGCTTTTCCAACCTCAATGATTCTGTGATTCCATGATGCTCTTTTCTCATCCAGTGAAAGAAAGTCAAGCAAAAATTCCCAGGAGCTGGCTGAAAGGAAAGCCACACATTTCCACCACCTGCATTTCCAGTGGTCTTGCTGGAACAGGTTACCCGGAATGATTGTGGAGTCTCCATCCTTGGAAGTATTCAGAAGTCCTGGGCAACCAGCTCTAGGCGGCCCTGCTTGGGCAGCGGGGTTGGACCAGATGACCTCCAGAGGTCCCTTCCAACCTCAGCCACCCCATGATTCTGTGACTCCATGTGCAACTGGACAGGAGGAAGGTGGATGACGCAGGTGTAGTGACGCTGAGGGAAGACTGTTGTACATTGAAGAGTCAGCGATCCGTGGAACAGGCTTCCTGTTCTGTGCTGTGCTTAGGGATTGAACTTGCTTTCCTTTGGTGAGGAAGGCTGTGTCCGGGAGACACATCCTAGCGCGTGCTCAGACACCATGGCAGCCTGGGAGATGGTTACTTGATCCCTTCTTTTGGAATTGCTTGGACTCCTCAGAAACGGCATCTTTGGGCTGAACGGGAGCACATCTGCAGAGAAAGGCAAAGAATCTGAGGGGAAGGCACCTCCTGAAGTCAGATTACGTGCTCTGGGCAGTCACTGAATCGCAGAATAGTTGAGGTGAGAAGGAACCAGAGGCTTTCCAAAGACCTAAAGCAAGCCTCGGTAGAGCCCCTTGCCTGCAGTCGGTGGTCTTAGCTACAGAGCAGGCCTGGGGAAGCGCTCTCTGGGCTCAGGCCCAACACCTCTCCAGCCTGGGATCCCCCTCCCAGGGGGCTGGGGAAAGGACGGGCACAAGTGCCCCGTCCCCTGTTCGTGCCAGGGCTTTGCTGTCCTTCCCAGGAGAAGCAGAAATCCCCCTCCCTGCCCTAGCGGGGCTCCTCTCGCCCCCTCTCCGTGGTCGATCGGGGCAGGGCAGGCGGGACGCTCGCTCCACCGTTCCCACCGCTGCCACCACCCGCCCTGCCCTCCCTCATGAGGTTCAACAAGGCCAAGTGCAAGGTCCTGCACCTGGATCGGGGGAACCCCCAGTATCAGTACAGGCTGGGGGAAGAAAGGATGGGGAGCAGCCCTGCCCAGAGGGACTTGGGGGTGCTGGTGGATGAAAAGCTGGACATGAGCCGGCCATGGGCGCTGGCAGCCCAGAAGGCCAACCGTGCTCTGGGCTGCATCAGGAGAAGCGTGGCCAGCATCGAGGGAGGGGATTGTGCCCCTCTGCTCTGCTCTGGGGAGACCTCCCCTGGAGCCCTGCGTCCAGCTCGGGAGCCCTCAGCACAAGGAGGACATGGACGGGGCGGGGAGGAGCCGGGGCCGGGGGGGGGGACAAGCTTTTTAGCAGGGCCAGCTGGGACAGGACAAGGGGGGATGGCACTAAGCTGAAGCAGGGCAGGTTTAGACTGGATCTAAGGCAGAAATTCTTTCCAGTGAGGGTGGTGAAACCCTGGCAGGGGTTGCCCAGAGAGGGGGTGGAGGCCCCATCCCTGGGAACATTCCAGGCCAGGTTGGCCGGGGCTGTGAGCAACCTGATGTGGTTCAAGGTGTCCCTGCTCCTGCAGGGGGGTTGGGCTGGGGGACCTCTGGGGGTCCCTTCCCACCCAAAACATTCTGTGATTCTGTGATTCTATGATTCTCCCGCTCGGTCACCGCGCCCCCCCCGCGGAGAGGGAGCTGCCCCGGCCGCTGCGGCCTGGCTGAGGCGGGGGGCGCCGGGTCCAGAGGCCGCGCCCACCCCCCCCAAGAGGGCGCATGCGCGGCCCCGCGAGCTGCTGGGATCTGTAGTCCCCGCGCGCCGGCCGCTGGCCCGCAGGACTGCATCTCCCAGCATGCCGCGGGGCCGCGGCCCTGCCCGTCACCATGGCAACGCGGCCCACAGGCCCCCGCCGCCTGCCGGCCCCTCCGCGCTCTGCACCTTCCTGGAGCACGGGGCGCCCTCGGCGGGCTGACACCCGCCTGCCCCGCGGGGAGGGTGGGCACGGCCCAGGGTGAGCGCTCGGAAACACCCGCCCCAGGAGCTGCGGCTTCGCGCCCCTCCAAACCACCAGGCCGCCGCCTTTCGCTGCGAGATGGCGGCTCAGGAGCGGCCCGCTTGGATGAAGAGGCTGTGCCGTGGGGACTGCCCGGAGGGATGCTTCAGGCCACGCTGGGCTCCACACTGCAGAGGGAAAAGTGACGCGGAAGGGAAAAAGCCAACGGAAGGCAATTTGTAGCTGCGAGGCAGGGGCGAGAGGGGTGGCGCAGGGAGGGAGGGGAACACGCGGGGCAGGGCGTTCGTTTCCCATCTTTGCCCTGCCAGTGGTGTGTGGTGGGCTGACCCTGGCTGGACGCCAGGAGCCCACCCAGCTGCTCAATCGCTCCCCTCCTCAGCTGGACAGGGGAGAGGAGAAAATATGACAAAAGGCTCGTGGGTCATGCACCTGGGTCGGGGTAACCCCCAGTATCAATACAGGCTGGGGGAAGAAAGGATGGGGAGCAGCCCTGCCCAGAGGGACTTGGGGGTGCTGGTGGATGAAAAGCTGGCCATGAGCCGGCCATGGGCGCTGGCAGCCCAGAAGGCCAACCGTGCTCTGGGCTGCATCAGGAGAAGCGTGGCCAGCATCGAGGGAGGGGATTGTGCCCCTCTGCTCTGCTCTGGGGAGACCTCCCCTGGAGCCCTGCGTCCAGCTCGGGAGCCCTCAGCACAAGGAGGACATGGAGCTGTTGGAGCGGGGCCAGGGGAGGGCTACTAAAATGCTCCGAGGGCTGGAGCCCTTCTGCTCTGAGGCCAGGCTGGGAGAGTTGGGGGTGTTCAGCCTGGAGCAGAGGAGGCTGCGGGCAGAGCTGAGTGCGGCCGGTCAGGGCTTCAAGGGGGCCCAGAGGAAAGGGGGGGACAAGCTTTTTAGCAGGGCCAGCTGGGACAGGACAAGGGGGGATGGCACTAAGCTGAAGCAGGGGAGGTTTAGACTGGGTCTAAGGTAGAAATTCTTTCCAGTGAGGGTGGTGAAAGCCTGGCAGGGGTTGCCCAGAGAGGGGGTGGAGGCCCCATCCCTGGGAACATCCCAGGCCAGATTGGAGGGGGCTGTGAGCAACCTGATGTGGTTCAAGGTGTCCCTGCTCCTGCAGGGGGGTTGGGCTGGGGGACCTCTGGGGGTCCCTTCCAACCCAAAACATTCTGTGATTCTATGATTCTATAAGGATGGGGAGATCACCTGGCAATAACCATCATGGGCAAAACAGACACAATTTAGGGAAATTAGTTTATTGCCGATTAACGACAGAGTAGGATGCTGAGAAATAAGAACAAATCTTAAACCCCCTTCCCCAGCACAAAGGAGAGGGAGGCCCTGTAGACACAGATGTTTGTGCTGTAGTTATTGAGGACAAGAGAGAGGAATCACAGTTTATTTGGGTGTCACAAACTGAAAAATCCATATCCAAGCTGGACATGAGGACTCCTTGTCCCATCAGTGATGCTGAGAGGAGAGGGGGACATCTCAATCTGGAGCCAAATCCAGCTGGCCAGTTGGCATTCAGGCAGTTGACGGGGGCATTTCAGCTTGTGAATGTCTGAGGCCCAAGTGCTGAACCCAAGCATGAGCCTGCTACATGCTGGATACAGCCGGAACAGGCTGCCTTCGAATTTTGTTAATACCTGCACGAAACAAGCGTGGTGGGTCCCAAGTCCTCCAGGTAATACAGAGAGGGGACAGACCCACTGGCGAAGAGGCCGGTCACCTGCTGTGTGCTTCTGCACAGATGCTATTCAGACAGGAAGAACTGTGAGCGTGGGGTTCCTGAAGGAGGAAGGTGAACCTCTGGGCTGGAGGGAGGTCTTGGAAAAGGAGGAATTTGATAGGCATGATGATAAGAGACCTTGGTCCTGCTTTGAGACTGGTAACAGTGAGCAGCCATGCAGCTTAAAACCGGCCCTGTCTGCCTAACCGTCCAGGACCAGTAGTTCCCAGGACCCTGCCCCTACAAATCACACTGGAATCACAGCTGGTGTTTGCAACAGCACCTCCCTTTTTAATCCCAGCAGATAAATCCATTTTGGGTGCAGGCTGGTCGCTCCCACTGGGGACAGCCATGGCTGGGCTCTGATGTGCCACATATCCCCATCCTTCTGCTCTTCCCGCTGGGCTCTGTCTGCCTCTAACACCTCATCCAGATTGTTGGCAGGGCTGCATGGCTGAAACAGCAGGGACAAAATTGCTCTCACGCCCTGAGACCTGTCCTGGCCCAGCCCTGCCCCATGCCCGCACACCCATGGTCCCATCGGTGCCCACTGTCCTCAGCTCAGGACAAGCCCTGAGCACTCGCTTGGAGCTGCAGAGAGCTACCCGGAGGCAGGGGCTGACCAACATCATTCCCAGGCCAGCAGAAATGGGAGGATGCCGTATCCAGCCCCACAGCTCAGGATCAGGATCATTGACCCAGTGCTGACGAAACCATGCCGGGACGTGGCAGGAACCGTGCACACTTACTGCTGCAGTGAGATCTTCACTGGGACACGCTGTGGTTCCCATCTCCACACCTCCCTTCTCTCCTGGAGCTCTCTGTCGTACTCTCTTCTCCTGAGGTAGGCTGGAGGAGTGGGGCAGTAGGATTTCTGAAAAGCAAGAGACAATTCTCAAGCAGCAGGCAAATGCAGGGCTCGGTCTCCCAAAAGCACCAGCCCTGTGGCCGGCTGTGGCAGGCACGCTGCAGACGTAACAGAGGCATCGGGACAATCACAGCCACAAGTCCCCATGGGGACGTTGGGGTTGGACCAGGGGCTCGCCGGGCTTCCCAAGCAGCACAGCTGAGGTGCACCAGTTGGGGAACTCTTGGTTTCCTTTTTTATGAACTTCTTACCAGGTAATCTCGTCTCTCTTCTAGAGCCGCCTTTGTCTCTGTTTTGTCAACCGTCAACTTCAAGACAACACGTGCTCTCCTCTGTCATGCGAGGGGAAAGAAAAAAAAAAAGTGCATTTTGGCTTGAGAGGCCACAAAAGGAAATGGCCTAGCCCAGCCCAGGCCCTGTTCCCCCCCAATTTGGGGGAAACAACACAGCCGTGCCTTGCAGACCTCCACACCCCCAGCCCTGCCTGGGGGAGGGAAATGCCATTCCTCTGCCTGGCTGCCAGTACCTGGGCATTCAGGGCAGCTGTGCTGGCCTGCCAGGCCTCCTGTTCTGCCCACTCGGCTCTTTCTTGCTTTTCCTTCTCTTCCAGCAAGGCTGCCCGGAGACTTCGTTCCTCTTGCTGCATGCACAGGTAGCATACCTCCTGCAGGGCCCACGGACACACACGCAGTGTTAATAGCAGCCACGGTGGGGTTTCTGTGCCTCGTTCTGAACACTTCTGGCTGCAGTGTCCTCCTCCTGCTGCCGTAACGGCATTTCTCCACCATTCACTATGACACAGTGGCGACACGGGGTGAGATCACCTACCTGTCCCACTCTCCGATGGCCTTTGCAAACTGGGAATTCAGTTTTCCGTCTGCGTTGACGAGTCGCTTTGCTCTTGCCCTCCTGCACGGAGCTCCCCTCAGTCACCGGCAGCGCACTGAAGATACAGAGTGGGCAGGGTTTGGACGCTGCCAGACACACTCGCATCTCCTTTGCGAGCACAGGCGTGCGAGCCGGGCACCTGCCCCTGCAGCAGAAGGGGGTTGTGCAGCAGAACCGTCTCGCCTGCTCCTCGCCTGCTCCTCCATGGAGCAAGAGGTGCAGGGGGTGCTGCGGATTGGGCCCTCTCTGCATCATTGGAGATGACTGCCTCCTGCAGAGCCCCCAGCTGAGTGACCTCAAGGACTGCCTGCTGCTCAGCTTGCTGGATTTGGGGCTGCAGGGGGCTTTGCTGCTGGGGCATGGTGAGAGGAGGAGGCAAGGATGCAGGGAGAAAAGTTATCTCCTGCAGGAAAAACTCCATCTCCTGTTGCCCAGGAGAGTATTGTGCCTCCCAAAAACCAGGGATGGGTTCACTTCCACCTAAAGGAAGTGAGAATGTGATCCTCAAGTCCTCGAACCAAGAAGCCGACATGGGAATCCTACAAAACCCTGCCACACACGTGTCCTCCAGCAAGAAAACGCCCACCCCAGGGACATGTCCAAAGAGCCTTCCAGAGCTGATCAAGGCAACGTGTCCATCACAAACATCTCACTCCCGCAAGGACCAGAGCACACCCCTGCCCCAGAGCGTTTCTCCAAGCCTCTCTACCTTCCTGGGGGCTTCACGCCCAAGGCTTGCTCCCCCTTGCCATCCTTTCTTCTCAGCCCAGGCAATGTCACGGGGGAAAGCTTCCTCCGATGAAGGAGACTCTTCTCAGGAGGACTCTCTGCAAGTGAGACACGGGAAACGTCCTCAGAACAACAGCATCTTTGTGGCCGCTCAGACAAGAAGCGCATGCGGAGCTGCTCAGTCCTGGTGGGAAACCATCTCTGCCAGCATTCCCAAGTCCCTCGGAGTCACATTTCCTAGGAGGACTTAGGCAGCTGCGAACCCTGTATCTTATCCAACTCCACAGGTCCAGAGTGCAACTGTCATGGCGGTTGTATTCCTTATCTTGTATTGTTTTTCCCTAGGACATCTTCTGAAAAGTGGGGCTTGCCAGGAAAAGCTGGAGACCCCACGGCGTCTCTTTGGGGCAAACAACTTCACCCAAAGGGAAGAGATCCCAGGCTGTCTGCACTGGTCTTGTAGACACATTTGCTCCTGTGGCCACTGTGAGCCCAAAGACACTGTTTTGAGGAGTCTGTGAGCAATTCCAAAAGAAGGGACCAAGCTACCAGCTCCCAAGCTGCTGTGGTGTTGGGGCACACGCTTGGAGACTTCTGACAATCTTCCCAACACAACTTTACTTGTGAAATGAAGACAGGTGGAAGCCACCGGATATACCAACCCTCCTTTTCCTTCCACTTAGGGCACAAATTGCTGCTCAGCGTGAGGGTGGAGTCTATCCCCTTTTTGGCCCCCTCCAGCACAAACACACTCCTCAAACAAAAAAAGCCTTGGCAGGACACAGCAGGGAGCAGCACGCAGTGTTCACCAACTCCAAACCAGAGCATTGCGCTGTCCAAGGGTCTTCCACAGTGGGCCCCAGAAGACTATTTGGGACAAATGCAGCCACAAGATGGGCATTTTTCTGACCCACACATCACCTTGTAGCAAGGTTTTCTTTCCCTGGCGCTAAGGGCAGAAGGGAAACCTGCAAGGCAGCGTCAGAACCCATCCATTGCTTTGTCTTCTTTCTCGGTCCCCTTACCAGTGCCGCCTTCCATGTGTTGTTGTTGGAGCGACGTGAGAGACCCCAGAGTGGCAGATTGTGCTTGGGCAAATTCAGACCTGGAAACCAGAAGACATCAAACATGAAGCCAACACAGGAGTCCCACAAAACCCTGCCACACACGTGCCCTCCAGCAAGAAAATGCCCACCCCAAGGACATGTCCAAAGAGCCTTCCAGAGCTGATCAAGGCAACGTGTCCATCACAAACATCTCACTGCCGCAAGGACCAGAGCACACCCCTGCCCCAGAGCGTTTCTCCAAGCCTCTCTACCTTCCTGGGGGCTTCACGCCCAAGGCTTGCTCCCCCTTGCCATCCTTTCTTCTCAGCCCAGGCAATGTCACGGGGGAAAGCTTCCTCCGATGAAGGAGACTCTTCTCAGGAGGACTCTCTGCAAGTGAGACACGGGAAACGTCCTCAGAACAACAGCATCTTTGTGGCCGCTCAGACAAGAAGCGCATGCGGAGCTGCTCAGTCCTGGTGGGAAACCATTTCTGCCAGCATTCCCATGTTCCTCAGAGTCACATTTCCTAGGAGGACTTAGGTCCTCTCTGATGGGGTTAACTGAAAGAGCGCTCGGCAAGATATCCTCAGGGTATAATGGGATGGAGTGGGGAGGTGTCCTTCAGCAGATCAACTGCAGCTGGGAGCAGTGGGCATGCATTGCATAGCCTTGGCTTCCATGCCCTGGCAGTAAGGAAACCTGCAAGCCTGTATGTCCTGGTTTCGGCTGGGATAGAGTTAATTTTCTTCACAGAAGCTAGCATAGTGCTGTGCTTTGGATTCAGTGCTAGAAGAATGTTGATAACACGCTGATGTTTTTAGTTGTTGCCAAGCAGTGCTCAGACTGCTCAAGGACTTTTTGAGCTTCTCCTGCTCGGCCAGGTGCAAAACAAGCTGGGAGTACAGCAGAGCTAGGACCCAAACTGTCTAAAGAGCTATTCCATACCATAGAACGTCATGCTCGGGGGGGTTGGTGGGTCGGTCGGTCGCTCGGGTACTGATCGCTGCTCGGGACGGGCTGGGCATCGGTCGGTGGGTGGTGAGCAATTGCATTGTGCATCATTCGTTTTGTATATTCTGTATATTTTGTTATCATTCTCATTATTACTATTATTATTATTTTCTCTTATTAAACTGTCTTTATCTCAGCCCTCGGCTCTAACCTTTTTCCCCTTCCCGATTCTCTCCCCCATCCCACTGAGGGAGGGGGGGAGTGAGCGAGCGGCTGCGTGGTGCTGAGTTGCCAGCCGGGTTAAACCACGACACTGTGCCAGGATCCATCCATCGCTTTACCTTCCTTTGCTTGCTCCTCAGCCATGACTTTTCCCATGTCTCCCCCTTGTTCAGACGGGAACTCTGCCCTCAGCCTGGATAACAGCCGGCTGAACTCTTCACTGTGAAGAAGGTGAAAAGGGGTGAAGCTGACAGCGGTGTCTCACAAACCCTCGCTGCGCACCTGCAGCCCAGCCAGAAGATGCCGGCCCATGTGAGGTGCACTAATTGCTTTTCAGTGCTAACACAGTGTGCCTGGCAGAAACCTCTTGCTCCCACGAGTACAAGACCACCCCATTGCCCTCATCCTCTTCCCCAAGAGCCTCACTTGTGCACAGGCTTCTTTGTGCTGTCTTGTTCCTTTTTTGCCTCCTTGGCTCCTGTCAGTTTGCCTGGTGGATGCCTCTTCTGACGGTGGAGACGCTTGTCGGGAGGGCTCCCTGCAGCTGTGAAAGAAGACACCTCTTCAGAAGAGCAACTTGTGACTGCCCTGGCAAGTGGAGGTGCAGACCTGCCCCAGTCCCATACGGTCTTCACCTTCTTTCTGCCTGGATCCCTCTGCGGGGGGAGAGTCCTTGGCTGTTCTTTCAGGGGGTGGCTTAATCTCAAACCTTGAAAGAAGCAGACACAAGATGGGAGAAAGAGAAGGACACCTTCCCTTGGCATCCAGCACTGCGAGGTCTCTTGTTTTCTAAACCAGCACATCCAGGCTGTTGGCCACCTCAGAGGATGCCGTCAGGTAACTGCGTGACACAGCCACGAGCTCCCCAGCTCCCTGGCAGACCCTCCCTGATGCACTCTCTGGATTTCTGCAGAGCCAGCTCTGCCCCATGCCTCATCGGTGGATCTGCTTAGCAGGGCTTGTCCCAGCATGGAGCTCTGCAGAGCCCCGCAGCCTCCCTTTGGGCCAGCAAGTCCCTCCTCTTCCTCCCCCTTGCTCCAAGGAAAAGTCATCCCAGAGACTTTTCATGTCCTGGAGTCTCAGGAAAGACTGGGAAATGTCCCCAGGGGGACGCGTGCAGGTCAGATCTTTGACCAGCCTTGAAGAGAGGCTTCGTGGGTAC
This sequence comes from Gorsachius magnificus, assembly GCA_034008185.1. Taxonomy (NCBI): domain Eukaryota; kingdom Metazoa; phylum Chordata; class Aves; order Pelecaniformes; family Ardeidae; genus Gorsachius; species Gorsachius magnificus. The sequence continues at coordinate 141,890 of CM067100.1, forward strand.
AAGCCAACACACAGGAAAACTGAGAAGCTGTTTTTTTAAACTCTTTTTGCCAGCACCCCATCTGGGTCTGTAACTGTGCTGGGAGGGTAAAGCACAATCCCTCTTCCACACTAATCCAGGTGAGGATGGTCAGAGTCAGGAATAAGAAGGAACACGCATGGAGGTAGCTGGGAACCCTTCCTGCAAGGGAGCATTCTTCAGTAACCTTGGGAGCAGGCACGGGCTGGCAATGCAGCCCTGGCAAGCAGAGCTGAGAAGCGAAGCGAACGTACTCACATGGGCAGCACACGGATCCCCCCAGGACACCTGTGGAAAGCTGCAGGTTTGTTGCCCGATACCACGTTAATCCTTGTCTGTGGGTTCTGCAGGAAGCACAGAGACGTGGCAGATGAGGCCAAGGAAAGGAGCTCCTCCTTCCCAAAGGCAGGAAGCCTTCCCAGCGCTCAGCGGAGCTGCCTCGAGGAAGCTCCATGCGTGCCTTTCCCCACCAGCAGCCCTCCCTTAGCACAAACAAGAGCTGGGCAGTTGCGCTTGGTCTTGCACCCTTTCAGCAAGCTGCTGGGTGTGGATCCCTGACTGGAGAGGTGTTGGGCTTGAGCCAAGACAGCTCTTCTCCAGGCCAAGACCACCGAATGCAAGCGAGGTGCTCTGCAGAAAGCTTGCATTGCACAAGGCCCTTGCCCAAGTCATATGCTGATCGTGGCCGGCCAAGAGAAGCCAGCTCCTGAGTCCGCTGAGAGAATCTCAGAAGACCACCAAGGAGCCCTGGAAAAAGTGTTAAACTTACAGACAGCAGGCAGTTTAATAGAATTCCAGTGCCATCGATGGTGAGGAGAAAGTCTTCATAGTATCTCATCGTGAGGATCTTATTTCGGCTCATAAGGAAACCGATGCCCTTGAAAACCAGGTCATAATCCTCTCCGAGCCCTGCGCCCCAGCTGAAGAGCACCACGATGTCATTCACGCACTCCTTCACCAGCTTCTTTGGCAGGGTCGTCCTCTGAGACAGCTGAGAATAGTCCAGGGGGACGATCTTGAGGTCCTCTGGAAAACGGCAAAAGAGGAGCAAGGTCAGGCAGGCAGCAGCTCTGCAGGCGGAAGGAGCTGCCCACCCCACCGGCACTCCTGTGCTGCAGACACACTTGAGCACTGTCCTGGCCTAAACTCAAAGCACTCTGCAAGCTGTGGTGTCAGGTAGAAAGCAAGGGTTTCTTCCGAGCAGAAGTAGGACAAAAGGAGTGGCCGTCGGGTGGGAGCCCTCTGTGGGGAGATAGGCCCAGCTCCCGTGGCCATGTGGAGGGTGCCAGCTCCTGCAGCTGTGCCACGCTCAGGCCATCAAAGACTGCGTAACAGCCTTGAGGGTCAGCCGGGCCATCCCACCCTGCGCCCTCGCGACTGCTCACAGGACGGCTCAGCTTTCAGTGTTGCAGATGTGACACAGGTCGTGCGTTTGGACAAGGTGAAGATGTTCTCTGGCTCACAGCCCAACGCTGCTGCAAGGGGAAGCCGAGGCTACAGGCTGCCGCCTTACCAGGAATGTCTCTGTTGGCATGGCTGATCCCCTGAGCCTGGGCAACTCTCTCCGACAGATGAAACTTGGGTGCAACCACATCCACGTTCATTTCACTGCTGTGCTTTCTCAGCACATAGAAAACGCCGAGCACATCTACGGCCACACCCTGAAACCAGCACAGAGCAGAGGAGAAGAGATTTAGATGCACAAATGGATGGAGGCCTCACCTCCCAAGATCATAGAATAGAATCACAGAATCGTCAAGCCCAACCGCTCCCCTACCCCTGCCATCCCACCACTAAACCCTGGCCCTCAGCACCACGTCTGCCCAGCTTTTAAATCCCCCCAGGGCTGGGGACTCGACCCCTTCCCTGGGCAGCCCCTTCCAGTGCCTGACAGCCCTTTGGGGAAGGAATTGTTCCCCAGGGCCAACCTCACCCTGCCCTGGCACAACTTGAGGCCGTTTCCCCTTGTCCCACTGCCCGTTCCCTGAGAGCAGAGCCTGACCCCCACCTCACTACAGCCTCCTCTCAGGCAGTTGTAGAGGGCGATCAGGTCTCCCCTCAGCCTCTTCTCCAGACTAAACAACCCCAGCTCCCCCAGCCACTCCTCGTAAGCCTTGTGCTCCAGACCCCTCCCCAGCTTTGTGGCTCTCCTCTGGACACACTCCAGCAACGCAACGTCTTTTTGGTAGTGAGGGGCCCAAAACTGAACCCAGCATTCGAGGTGGGGCCGAAAATATGCGGCTTGGAGCTACGCCAGGTCCAAGGGGCATTGGGCAATTGAGCAAACCCTGAGAAGGGTCCCAGGCTGTTGGCTGGAGCTCTGCCCTCCCACAGCAAGGGCTACAAGTGGCCAGAAAGGCTCGAAGCCTCTCTTCTACTGCAGCCAAATTCCCTTCTTGGTGTCCATGGTCAAAAGAGCAGCTCTGTCACACCTTAGTGCCCTTCTGGGCACTAACTTCCTCTGCTTTCCTGGGAGGGAGTGGACACTTGCACTTCATGGTGGGGGGCTGCCTGCTAGCTGATCATGGAAACCATTTTCAGGCACATGAAGGACAAGAAAGTCATCAGGAGTTGTCAGCATGGCTTCACCAAGGGGATGTCATGCTGGACCAGCCTGATAACCACTTACGCTGACATGGCTGGCTTGGTAGATGAGGGGAGAGCAGTGGCTGTTGTCTACCTAGACTTTGTTAAGGTTTTTGACACTCTCTCCGAGGAGGTCCTCACAGAGAAGCAGATGAAGTCTGGTCTGGATGAGCAGACAGTGAGGTGGATTGAAAACTGTAAATGGCCATGCCCAGAGTGTGGAGAGACGTGGCACAAAGTCTAGCTGGAGGCCAGGAACCAATGGAGCACCCCAGGAGTCAATTCTGGACATGCAGAGTTGGACACAAGTCCAATCCTCTTTAACATCTTCATTAATGATGATGGGTCAGAGCGCACCATCAGCATGTTTGCTGATGACATCAAACTGGGAGGAGCGGCTGATCATGCCAGGGTCACGCTGCCATCCCGAGGGACCTCCGCAGGCTGGAGAAGCAGGCTGGCAGGAACCTCACCAGGTTTGTGACTTGGAGCTGCAGCAGCAGCAGGAACGGCAGAGCGAGCGCCCCACCTGACCACACAGAGAGGGAGAGCAATGCTCTGCGGGAGCAGGAAAAAGGATTTCTGCTCCAAGGAGCTTTCTCCCAGGAAGGACAGCAAAGTCCTGGCACAAACGGTGGTTGGGATGTTTGTGCTCACTCTTTCCCCAAGATGCTGGGAATGGGATCCCAGGCTGGAGAGGCGTTTGGCTTGCACTCTTCTCCAGGCCTCCTCTGCAGCCAAGACCACCGAAGGAGCTCTACGGAAAGCTTGCATTGCAGAAGGCTGCACCTTGCCCAAGTGCTACACTGATGATGACAGGCTGAGAGAAGCCAGCCCCCGAGTCCTCTTAGAGGACCTTAAAAGACTTCCAAGGAGCCCCCACTCCATGGCAGGGGGCTGCCTGGGCTGCTGCAAGCTTCCAGGTACCAGGAGGAAGAGGAGGAAAACCTCACCTTGTTCAGTGCAAACTGCTGTAGCATGTACTCGGACACACTGTCCCAAATTCTTAGGACTTCTGAAAAGCAAGGGCAAGACAAGTCAGGCTGTGAGCCAGCGGGCTTACTGCCCCTCAGCACCATCCCAGCCACAGAGCTTACAGACCCAGCTGTAATTGAGCACATGGCAGAAGGACGTGCGCAGCCGGGGCAGAGCCCAGCTCTTGGCTGACTGCTGACTCAGCCTCAGCGTGAGCCCAGGGGCAGGCTGGAGCTTGGCCCAGGGGCAGCCGAAGTTTGGGCACGGGCACCCCACTGTCTCACATCCACAGGGGGAAGCTGTCCCCCTGCTCCAGGGTGGGGAAAGACAAGAAGTACCAGTGGGGAAAAAACAGTCTGTGGCTGGATGCCCAGCAGAGGAGCCCAGCTGAGGTGGCTGGAAGCAAAGCCTCCAATTTCTGACACAGACATTGCAGGGTTCTCTAGAGACCCAAGGGAGGTGCACAACACCTTGGCCTTCCCCTTCCCTTTCCCCTTCCCCTTCCCCTTCTGATGCCGCTCTCTAGAGCTTACCCTCTCCCTAGGGAAATGTCACCATGGACCTCCACCAGGAGGGCGATGCTGTGCCCCTGGGGGGCTCTGGCATCCCCAGGGTCTCCCCGGCCAGGACCAGCTGGGGTCCCCGAGGCAGCCCACAATTTTGGCAGCCAGTACCCTATGCGGGAACCCAGCTGGAGGAGCTCCTGAATCCTTACCATCCAGGCTGAGCACCCTCAGCGCTGGGAGCTTGATGAAGGGAAACTTCATCATTTTGACTGTGCTTTCCATTAGGAAACACTGGCTTCCCCACTCTCCTCCTGCTCCTCCTCCACTGCCCTTTGGGGAAGTGTGGGGAGGGCCCGGGGGCAGGTGGGGGCAAGGGCAGCTGTCATTGTGATGTCAGACGTCCCGCTGCAACCTCAGGCAGCGTCACAGACATGTCACAGGCACGGAGCAGAGTCAGGCCCCGAACCCAGCAATCCAGGCGACCAGCATTGTAGGGGACCATCAATCACGAGCCCCACAGCACCAGAGGGGACAGTTCTGCCACGTCTGCTCTCCAGTACCCCTGGCAGGGGCTTGGTTGGTTGTTTTAATGTGGCAATCAAAAGCACTTGGCATCCAAGTAAAATTTGAATCCTAAGGCTGTTAAGGAGGCTGGAGGCCGTTAAGCCTCCTCCAATGACCACCAGCCTGAGGAAGAAATGCTTTTGCCTTTAGGGACCGCCTCCACACAACCCATCTCTGTCTGCCTCCCAGCCCTTACCACGCGTCCCTCCCCGCTCCCGTTCATGACTTCAGGTCCCCTCCAGCCCCCTCCCCAATCCTTCAGAGCCCCTCCGCTCCCGTCACCCACCAGCCCCTCTCTCCACCCTCAGACCTCTGCCATCCTCCCCCCCCCCATGCACGCTCCCCCTCCCCTGGGATTGCCTGTGCCCTGGCGCATCCCCCTCCCCGCACACCCCTGCAGCCAGAGCCCTCTTCTGCGTTCACATCCCCCCTACCCCTCCACGTTCACTCCAATCCCTCCTCCTTCCCACTTGGATGGATGCTGAAAGGGCAAATATGATCAGAATTGATCAGAGGAGAGGTGAGGAGAGGAGAGGAGAGGAGAGGAGAGGAGAGGAGAGGAGAGGAGAGGAGAGGAGAGGAGAGGAGAGATTTCAGCTGGAAGGGCCCTACGAGGATCACCTTGTCCAGCTCCCTGCCCTCTTCAGGGATGACCTGACGTTAAAGTGCATCATGAAGGGCATTGTCCAACACTGAGAGGCTCGTTCCCGTTCCATTTCACGCCGTTGATGACTGCCCGGTGCTCCCATCCACCCGGATCCCTCTGCGAGGCCTCTTGTCCCTCAAGGGAGTCAACCACACCTCCCCGCCCGGCACTGTCGGCGCGCTCGCTAACGGGCATTCAGCTCCCGCTGCCAGGTCGTGGATCAAAATACTGAGCATCACCGGCCCTGGGACTGAGCCCTGCAGAACATGGCCGGTGACCAGTCGCCAGCCAGACGCAGCCCTGTTCACTGCAGCCTTTTGGGCCGTGCCGTCCAGACGGTTCTTCACCCAGCGGTGAACTGGCTCATCTGGTCCAGGACGCTCCTCTCCAGAAGCAGAGGTCAAACTCCACCTGGAACACAATCCTCCGGGCCAGCTGCAGGTCCAGGGTGGAGCAGATCAGCCCCAAAGCCTTGCTCACATCACAGGAGCTCCTGGCACAGCAGCAGGGACACAGGCGTGAGCTGGTGGCCTTTGGACAGGCAATAGTCACAAATACATTTGCCATGGGACACAAGGAGGCAGCGGATGCAGCTTGGCCCCGGGTGGGAGAGAGGAGTGAGAGGATGCGAGCGGAGCAGCCCCACAGACACCGGGGTCAGCGTGGAAGGAGCGGGAGGAGGAGCTCCAGGCGCTGGAGCAGAGATTCCCCTGCAGCCCCTGGTGCAGCCCCTGGTGAAGCCCCTGGTGAAGCAGGTTGTCCCCCTGCAGCCTATGGAGGTCCACAGCGGAGCAGGGGGATGCCCAAAAGAGGCTGTGACTCTGGGGAGAGCCCAGGCTCCTGGCAGGACCTGTGACCCCATGGGGACTCACACTGGCTGTGGGAGGCCCAGGCTGAGGAAGGTTGTGGAGGGCTGTCTGCCGCGGGGGGACCCCGCGCTGGAGCAGGGGAAGCGTGACGGGGAAGGGGCAGCAGAGGCAGCGTGTAATGAACTGACCCCAATCCCCATTCCCTGTCCCATTGCTCTGCTCGGGGGGAGGAGGTGGAGAAGCTGGGAGTGAAGTTGAGCCTGGGAAGAAGGGAGGGGTGGGGGGAAGGTGGGTTTTTTTTTTTTGTTTTAGATTTTTTAGAACCCCAAGGCACACCAAGAATGGTGAGGGACGGAGCTCTGTGCCTGTGTGGGAGGGGGAGGAAGTGCTGTTGGGGGTAGGGCGGAACATGGGGAGCCCCCACATTCCCTCCTGGGAGACCCTCAAACAGAAGCAGCCAGAGCCGGCAACCCCAGAGAGTCCTTAGCAGCCAACAATGGACCATGGCTCTGTCAGCCCCACGGCTCCCACCGTGCGGCCCCCGGCACCCCCGGCTGCTTCAGCCTTTTGTCCATCCCAAAACCTTCTACCCCCAAGCTAGAGACCCCGACCCCTGCAGCCCAGGGATGCTCCGTGCGGGAGGGAATGGAGGTGACCACTGGCGATCGCTCTTGTCTCTCTCTCAGGCTCAGCAGCCCTGCCCCGCAGCCTGGGCACCCCGGCGGGGGCAGCACCCCCGGCAGCAGCCCCAGCGGGCACGGCACTCCTCTCTGCTCTGGCACCCTGGCACCTTTGGCACCTTCAGCACCCTCTGACCTCCCCACCACTTCCAGCACCCCTGTCCCTCCGGCATTTTTGGCACAGGGCTGCAGCAAGCCCGGGCAAGTGTCCCTGCCCTCACCTGGGTGATGTGTGCCCAGTAATTCCAATTTCCAGAGAAATTCCCAAATACTCAGGACCACCTCTCCCGTTTCCCCTCCTAGCAGCGAGTGTCCTCCCTGATCTGCAACCCTGGCCCGCCAGCACAGCAGCTCACCCCGTGGGGAGCGCCCCGGCCACGAGCTCCCCACGTCCCTGGCACAGAGCCGGGGGATGTTGGCACTCGGGGCTGGCTTGGAGGGTGCCCCTGGAGGGTCCCCCCGGGCCAGCACGGCTCCTGTTCACCCATGCAGGTCCACAGAGCATTCCGTGTGGCTGCTTCTTCGAGCCCCGGGTCTGCTGTGTCCAGTGGACGAGCACCAACCTGCCTCCACCAGCCACCTCGGCGCTCGGCCATGGTGCCGTGCCTCTGCCGGGTGCTGCCCTGTGGGGCCCCAGCAGCTGTGGGACCCCCCCTGGGCCAACCGCAACACCTTGCACCCTTCAACTGTCGGGGGAGAGCAGTGGCCCCAGCCCCCCCGGTGCTGCCACTGGGCTTCCCTGGCTACCAGCCCATGGAGTGGCAGTCGGCACGGCTCAGCCTCCCCGGCATGGCCACCCCCGCAGGGGCACCCCTGGGCAACAACATCCCCCCGGGCAGCGACACCTCCTCAGCCCTGGTGCTGCCCCCCGCACCCACGCTGTTGGGGACCCAGCAGGTGACACTGCACTGCCCAGGGAGATGCTACTGGATCGCTCCCTCGTCAGCCAGGATGGTCCCAGCAGCGTCCCCATGCCTGGGCACCCTGGTGGCAGCGGCAGAGCCATCCCCCACTGCGACATTGGCTCACTCCCACTGCCCATGGAGCTGCTCACCCCTGACTACATCATCCCCGAGACCACCAACCCCATCCTGAGCCTGGAAAAGTTCAACACCACTGGGATGGGGCCCCAGAAGCCTTGGTGGGATGCAGGAGGGACCTGTCACCGTCCCAGCCTGGCACATCCAGCTTGGCAGCGGGGGGACATGAAAAGCGGGGGAAGTCTGGAAAAGCAGGGGAAGAATCAGACGAGCACCCGGCCAAAGCCCCCAGCAAGCGCAGGGCTGCGGCAGCCAGCAGCGGGGCGGGAGGGTGGGATCAGACCCACAGCAGGGATGAGATGGAGATGGGGGGGCAGGGGGAGGAGACGGGGTGCATGAGTGTGGGGGGTGGTGTGCCCGGGGGGATGCGAGGGGAGGGTGTTATAACCTAACAGCTCTGATGAGGCTTTTACTCTAGGTTTTTTCCATTAAAAACCATTTCTCCAGAACCGCTCTGTGCCTGCATGGGAGGGGGAGGAAGTGCAGGGGGCACTGGGAAGCGGCACCCAAGAGGTGCAAAAGCCCCGCTGAGCCCCAGATCAGAGCCAGCGAGCCCCAAAGGGCATCGAGCCACCCCCAGGGCCGAGTCACCGCCAGCGGGGCAGGCAGTGGTGTGGGGGAACTGCCCTGCCCCCTTCCCCAGCGGAAGCAGCTCTTTGGCGGGGGAGCCAGGACAGACAGGTCCCTGCAGGACTCACAGACACGGCCCCACGCAGAGAGCAGCACCGGGCCCCTGGGGCAAGGACAGACCTGAGGGGCAGGAGGGGCGATGAGCATCCCCTCCAGCGGGGACAGGGCGCGGTGCAAAGCCCTTCCAAGCCTCACGACAATCACACCCTTCCTCGGGTCCCACCGCGCTCAGCTCCGGAGCCCAGCTTTGCCTCGCTGCCACAGCACAATAACCCCAAATCACCCCAGGAACGACGAGGGAGGGAGCTGCAGGCCCCAGGGACCCTCCTCCGCCTGTCCAGCTGCACCTTGGGCAGCTATAACTGACCGACACTTCCAGTTCGTCCCATTTGTTTCCCGTTTGCTGTGCGTGTTGGCTGGGTGTAGAGCTCCTTTCTGCCCTGCAAGTTCACATCCTCACAGCGGAGCTGCCTCGAGGAGCGGGACAGTCAGGAGCGGGGCTGGGCTTTGAAAATCCTGTGCTCCTTTCTAGGCAATACAGAGGTCAAAGCTCTGAACTTTCTGCAGTTGTCCTGTGCCACCTGCATGCCCTGGAGGTGGGTAACCGGCAATACGGCGCTTCTCCCTGCATCCTTGCATCCTCCTCTCACCATGCCCCAGCAGCAAAGCCCCCTGCAGCCCCAAATCCAGCAAGCTGAGCAGCAGGCAGTCCTTGAGGTCACTCAGCTGGGGGCTCTGCAGGAGGCAGTCATCTCCAATGATGCAGAGAGGGCCCAATCCGCAGCACCCCCTGCACCTCTTGCTCCATGGAGGAGCAGGCGAGGAGCAGGCGAGACGGTTCTGCTGCACAACCCCCTTCTGCTGCAGGGGCAGGTGCCCGGCTCGCACGCCTGTGCTCGCAAAGGAGATGCGAGTGTGTCTGGCAGCGTCCAAACCCTGCCCACTCTGTATCTTCAGTGCGCTGCCGGTGACTGAGGGGAGCTCCGTGCAGGAGGGCAAGAGCAAAGCGACTCGTCAACGCAGACGGAAAACTGAATTCCCAGTTTGCAAAGGCCATCGGAGAGTGGGACAGGTAGGTGATCTCACCCCGTGTCGCCACTGTGTCATAGCGAACAGTCAGAGGAGATGATGGAGATGGGGCAGAGAAAAGGCTGGGGACAGTTCGGAGTGGCCCATGGTGTGGCCAGAGCCAGGCACAGCTGCAGCATTGCTCACGCAAGGGCTGAAGGCCCCAGCCCGGCCCTGGTGAATGCTCCTGAGCCCGTGGGGAGGCCCTGGGGGAGGCCCTGGGCGAGGGGGGCCTATGGGTGCCCTCTGGGCCCTGGCGTGTAGGATGAACCACCTCGTGAGGGATGCAGGCGGCATGAGCTAGCCCCCACGGGGATTCGGTGGGGGGTCGTTACCTCTCCAAGGCCCCACGCATGTCCCTGGGCATGTCCACAAAGATGAGTCCCTTACGCTACCGGCCATGGGGAGGGGACGGCCATCGGTGGGAGGTGACAGCAGTGACGTTTTTGTCTCCCGCAGCGTGGCCCTCCTGGACCACAGCGTTCACTCCAGCTGTAGCACCTCCAAGGCAACGCTGGACGTGGAGACCAGAAAGGCAGGAGCTGCAGCTGTGACGCACCTGGGTGCTCCCCCTCGACCCAGCGGAGGGAATCTGAAGCACAGGGCCACTGGACAAGGCAGGCCCTTCCTCCACAGAACCTCAGCCCGCAGGACCCCACGTTCTCCCCACCGCTTCCTTTCCAACCTAAAATAAACTCAACCCAGGCTGATCTTTTCGGGATGAACTCTGCACAACTTGCATCTTTCTTTGGGGGTTTCTGGAGAAATAAAGTTGTTTCTTGGGTCGCTGGATAAAGTTCCTTCCACACCAGAGCAGCAGGCGGGAGGCCACACCAGAGCAGCAGGTCTCTGTCCCCACATACCCACGCCTTGGGCTGCAACTGAGCGGCCAAGTTCCCAAATGGAACCTGAGGCAGGACACTGCCCAGCAAGAGCTTCAGGACAGCGGGATCCACAGGCGAGGGGAGGGACGGCCCCAGCCCGGGCGCAGCCGTGGGGTAGGGTGACCCGGGCACAGGTTCCTGAGCCACCTCTGAGGCCTGTGGGTACCCGAGCCCCCTGCGTGGGCAGGGAGATGCGACATGGGCGCGGCAGCGCGTCCCCCGCGCTGGCAGTGGGCGCAGAGCTCGGGTCCGGGCAGCGGGCGGCGGGAAGGGCAGAACACCCGCGGGCAGCACCGGCCCCCCCGCCCTGCGCCCCCGCCCCGGCCCGGCACCGCCCACCGGGCCCCCCCCCCCCCCGCCCAGGCGCCGGCCCCGCCCCCCCCAACACACTTCCGCTTCCGCCGCCCGGGTCCCGCGCCCCCGCAGGGGAGGCCCCGCCCCCTGCGCGACAGCGGCCGGAGCGTGGCGCCGCCTGGCGGCTCGGAGGAGGCACCGGTGGGGCGGGACCCCCCGTGGGGGTGTGAGGCGATCGGGTGGGGACCGGGAAACCGTGGTGGGGATGGGAGATGGGGGATGGAAAACGGTCATGGGGATGGGAAACCCTCGTTGGGATGGGAAACCATTGCTGGGGTGGGAAACCATCATGGGGATGGGAAACCCTTGTTGCGGTGGGAAACCATTGCTGGGGTGGGAAACCATCATGGGGATGGGAAACCCTGTGGGGTGGGAAGGAAACGATCATGGGCCTGGGAAACCCTCATTGGAATGGGAAACCATCATGGGATTGGGAAACCGGGGGGGAAACCTTGCTGGGGTGGGAAACCATCATGGGGATGGGAAACCCTCGTGGGGCTGGGAAACCGTTGAGGTGTCAGATGATTATATTGGGTCCTCCTGAAAGGCATTTAAAGAGCGACGCAATCATCGGGCACAGGCAACACGGCCTCACCAAGGGAAAGTCCTCTTTAACTTAATGTCATCCTATGGTAACGTCACCTGCCCAGGAGGTGAAGGGGAGGCGGTCGGTGCAGTTTTTCTGGATTTTAGTAAAAGTAAGGCTGGGTGAAGAACCATCTGGACGGCACGGTCCAAAGGGCTGCAGTGAACAGGGCTGCATCTGGCTGGTGACCAGTTACCGGCCGTGTTCTGCAGGGCTCAGTCCCAGGGCCGGCGCTGCTCAATATTTTGATCCACGACCTGGCAGCGGGAGCTGAATGCGCCGTTAGCGAGCGCGCCGACAGTGCCGGACAGGGAGGTGTGGTTGACTCCCTTGAGGGACAAGAGGCCTCGCAGAGGGATCCAGGTGGATGGGAGCACCGGGCAGTCATCAACGGCGTGAAATGGAACGGGAACAAGCGCCGGATTCTGTGGCTGGGAGGGAGCGAGGCCGGGCCCAAGGGCAAATGGGGAGGGGAGCGGGTGTTGAGCAGCCCTGCAGGAAGGGACCTGGGGGTGCTGGTGGGCAGCAGGCTCAGCAGGAGCTCTCAGCGTGCCCTGGCAGCCCAGAGGGCAACCCCCGGCCCGGGGGGCATCCAACGCAGCGTGGCCAGTCGGCTGAGAGAGGGGGTTGTCCCGCGGCATTCAGTGCTGGTGTGGCCTCGCCTGGAGCACTGTGTGCTGCGCCGGCCCCGCCGCTTGAGAGGGGTGTGAAGATCCTTGAACGCGCCCGGGGAGGGCACCCAAGCTGGCGACGGGGCTGGAAGGAATGTCCTGCAAGGCTCAGACGGACGTGGGGAAGCATTTCTTTACCGAGAGGGCGGTCAAACCCTGGGAGAGGCTTCCTGGAGAGGGGGTCCATGCCCTGAGCTTGTCAGTGTTGAAGAGACGTTTGGACAATGCCCTTCATGATGCGATTTAAGGCCAGGTCAGCCCTGAAGCGGGCAGGGAACTGGACAAGGTGATCCTCGTAGGGCCCTTCCTGCTGAACTCCTCTATTCTGTTCTAGATAGGACATTGTTGTGGGATGAAAAATCAAACCATCATGGGGACAGACCCCCAGAACGCTCTTTGCCCTCAACAAACCCCACCCTGACCGTCTGCCATGGCAGGTACAGCAGCAGGGTCCCGCTCCCCCTGGTGCTCCTGGCCCTCCGGGTAAGCCCCAACCAGCTCTGCCCACCAACACCTCACCCCCCCCCCCCCCCCCCCCCCCCCCCCTTTGGGCCCCCCCTGCTCCGCACCCTGCCGGCAGCGCCCGAAGCCGTTGGGGGCTTTCCTGAGCTGGCAGGGAGCAACCGACTGGTGCAGGACCAGCATGGACATCAGCAATGTCCACAATGTCCACACTTGGCTGGCTCGACACTGCCAACAGCAAGGACACCACCCCCAACGTCCCCGACATCCCCGATGTCCCCGCCTGCCTCAGCCAGCTCCCCAACTTGAGTTGTAGCAAAAGTCCTATGGAGACTTCCAAGGAGACTCCTCCAGAGCATCCTATAGTGAGTCTGGGGGACTCCATTAGAGACCCCCATGGAGAGTCCTGTGGAGAGTCCCCAGACGAACCCCCTGAAGGGTTCCCTGGCGGCTCTCCCACAGCCAGCGTCCTTCTCTGTCCGTGGCCCGGCAGTGCCTGCGGGCCCCGTGATCTCCATGCAGCAGCACAGACCAGCCGGGCTCCCATCAGCTCCCCCAAAAAGCGTTGGAAGGGGATGCGGCAGCAGCCAGACTGACAAGGCTCTCCTGCTTCCCAGTGTGATGCCAGGCGTGCTGGAGGAGGAGGAGGAGGAGGAGGAGGAGGGATGAGCACTCTCGCCCTCTCCCACCTCATAGGAGCAGGAGTTAGAAATTATAAGTTACGAGTTATGAATGAGAGAACTTGCGGGTGAGAAACTCATGACGCAAGTGATGCATTGGTGAGCTCGCGAGCTGGATGAGTCCGTGCGGGGGGGGGAGCTCTCACTTGTCTGTTTGTCTTCTTTCCCAATGAGGTCATAAATTAAAATTTAATTTGCAGAATATGTTGTCCTGTCAATTTGGGACATGCAAACAGACCCTAACGGGGGACATGGGGACAAGGTGGATGGGACACGGGACTGGGGAGGGGGTGGCTGGGGACATGGGGGATATGGGGGGAACCGGTGCTACTGGGGCCTGGGGGAACCCTGGGTATTTGGGGGGGGTGGGCACTGGTGTCCCACGGACACTTTTGGAAGGCTGGGGGGGTCCCCTGGGCACCGCAGCGGGGGGGGGGGGGGGCCTGTCGGAGCGGCCGGAACGATGCAGCGCAGCGCGAGTTCCAGGCGGACCACGGCGCACGGGGTGGGGGCGGGACCGGAAGTGCGGGGGACGGCGCGGTCGGACCGGAAGCGCGGCCGGGCGCGGTTGCCGTGACAGCGGGGCCGGAGCCGCCATGGAGGCCGCGGCCGCGCTCACCGACATGTACGACCAGGCGCTGCTGGGGATCCTGCAGCACGTCGGGAACGTGGAGGAGTTCCTGCGCGTCCTCTTCGGCTTCCTCTACCGCAAGACCGACTTCTACCGCCTCCTTCTGCGGCCCGGGGACCGCCTGGGCTTCCCTCCCGGCGCGGCGCAGGCCATGGCCCTCCAGGTACCGGCGGGGCGCCCGGGCCTGCTGCACCCCCCGGCCTGGAGGGGCTCCCGGGGCCGTGGCTCTCGGCAGGCTGAGGAGGTGGCGAGGCCCGGCCATGCTGGCTGTCGGGTGCTGGCGGAGGCCCCGCCGCCGGTGCTGTCCCCGTCGCTGGGCCTCACCGGCCATGTTCGTGTCCCCCCTCCGTGTTCCCGGGGCTGGGCGGGGGGTGTCTGCCAGCGGGGCGGCCGGGGCTGCTCTGTGACGGCTGCGGGGGGGGGGGGGGGGTGCTGGCCTGGGCGGGAAGCGTGACTCTTGTGAAGGGACGAGGAACCCTAGGGGCAGGCAGGGACTGCGAGACCCTCGTGGAAAGAACAGGAGTGTGAGACCCCTCTTGGGGCTTGGCCCTGGCTGAGGACGGCTGTCGGCAGCACAGGGGGAGGCCAGGCCCGTGGGGAGCTGCTGCCGTCAGCTGTAGGAGGAGGGAGCCTGGAGAGCGGCTGAGGGCCAGCGGGGGCCCTGGGACTCGTGTCAGGAGCTGGTTTGGGCTACACTCGGCCGGAGCTTGCAGCCAGCACTGAGTTTGCCTCGGTCATGGGTGAGAGATGGCGAAAGCCCTGACCTGCTATTTCCGCTGCCTGGCTGGGCTGGGCTCAGTGCTGGGGCAGTGCTGGAGGTCTCTGACTCAGGGCTTTTCTGCTGTGTCGTTAATCTTTATTAGCAGGTAGGAAACAAGCTCGTAAACCTAGGGGGTGAGGCTGGATTTGGGATGTTCATCTGCTCAGACCAGGCGAGTTTCCCTTTCCAGGCCTGGCAGGCCAGGGGGTGATGCAGGCAGGCTGACGGGAGATCCATGCCCCTCTCCTGGGGGTGCTCCATGGCGTGAGGGGTCCTCATCAGCCCCATTCCCCATGTCCCTGTGTCCCAGGAGTAGCCCTTGCTGTGGGAGCACACTGGGCTCTGCAACCAAGTGGGGAGCCCAGGGAAGCCTCAGGCTGCAGAGGGGAGAGCGCGGAGCCCAAACCGCTCAGCCACAGGGAAGTGACAGTGGGAAATCCATCTTGTGTGCGCCCCAGGGACCATTCTGGGTCTGGGCACAAGGAGGGAGGTGCAGCGCTGCGGCCACAGCATTCGTTCCCCGGAAAGGGATTGGCCAGTATGGCCTTGCAGCTGCAGCCACAGGGACCCAGAGCAAAGGGAGGGCTCGGGGGCAGTTCAGAAGGGACTCGTCCCCTGTCCCGGCTTGGTTGCAGCTCAGGGGAAGGACACAGTTTCAAGCCATCGCTCTGCACTCTCTGCGCGGGTCTGTCTTGAGCTCAGGCTTTGGCTGGGGAGAAGGAGCTGGGCACAGGCACCGCGGCTTCGCAGGGAGTAAAAGCAATTGCAAAGAAAGAGGCAAACAGAGCGGGGATGATGCCCAGCACTCAGCTCTCCTGCGTCCTCGTCCCACGGGCTGGTCCCCCAGTGGGGAAGAGGGACATGATAAAGCTGCTCCTGTCCTGCTGCGGCTGCGTGGGTGGGAGCCCTCCCGGTGCTGTGTCCCTTTGCCTTACACATCCTGTGCCTGGAGGAAGACTCAATCGAGTGCTGCCTCAGGCCAGTGGGGTCAGTCTCCCACGGGAAGCACTGGAGCTGGCTCTGAAATATTCCTAGGAAGCAGGAGAGGGCTGCATTCGAGGCTCACTCCCTCCCAGCACGTGTTTACAGTGACAAATGGCCTGGCCGTTGGGTGGGAGAAGCTTCAGCTCCTTGGAGGAGCGGGCGCAGGTCCCGGGTGGCCGTGCCTCCCTCAGCTGCGTCCCGCAATTGTGGGTTTGACTTTTAACCTCCCGCCTGCACTTAGATGGGCACGGCTAGAAGCAAACTGCAGGGTGGGATTGCACCTTCTCCTGCTGCCACTGGCTTTGGCAGTGACCTTCTCACCTGCTGCACCCCTGGGGACAGGGAGGGATGGCTTTTCGCTCAGCATGTACATATTTTTGGCCTGAATCAGTCAGTTTGGGCTCAAAACCCCACATGAGGTCACTCTGCTCCTTCTCCTGTGCTAAGAGAGCTCTGAGTCCGTTCAGGTTCAACCAGCACCAGGTAAGCCATCCTCCAGCTTTTCCTGGGGCAGCTCATCCCATTTTGCCCCGGAGGTTTGGTCTGAGCTTCAGGCTTCCAAATGGCCCCTCAGTGAGCGCTGGAACGCAGGGCGAGGGGAGGCTGGAGGGGCGACGGCTTCCTTGGAACCCTCCACCTAGCCAGGAGTCAGAGCTCATTGCTTTTTCCTGGAGTAACCAGCCCTTTTCCCAGCAGCAGAGGGATTTCAGTGATTTCAAAGTAGTCCCCAGGAGCTCGGGCTTTCTCCTGAGGTGTGTTTCATGTGGCCAATTGAGTTTTGAAATGGTCGGCAGCTGGTTTTGTTGGTGATTGAAGCAACTCAGTATAGGGAGTCAGGGGCGTGTGATGTCCAGAGAGGGAGGGGCAGTAATAAATGCCCAAACTGTGCAATGCTTCTCCTCTCCTTCTCCCTCAGCTTCTCGGGCAGAGCTTGGCAGCTTGACTACCCGCTCGGTTTGCTTTTTATCTTTCAGGCATTCAAAGTCTTTGAGCGGATGGCCCGGCAGGATGATGAGAAGAGGCGCCAAGAGCTGGAGGCAAAGCTAAGGAAGAAGGAGGAGGAGGAGGAGGCTGCCACAGTTGTGAAGCTGCCTCCTGCAGCTCAGGAGGTTGAGGTAGAGACAACAGCAGAGCACGTCCCAGTGCCGGATGCTGAGGGAGCTGCAGGGACGCAGGAGTCAGCCGTAGCCCAGGACACAGCCCCCAGTCCTGTGTTGGCAGAGCCCCTGGGGGCCGCCGCCCCTGCAGAGCCCCGGCCAGCAGAACTCCCCACGTAAGGGTCTCTTAATTTCTTCGTGCTCCTGGCAGGGGGGAGGCAAAATCACCGAGGTGGTGTCTGTTGTCCTGCCGTACAGCCCTTTTTGGGGAGGGTGGCCCTTTCAGTGGGCACTCAGCCTTTCGGGAGGCTGTGAGGATTCCCCATGTGGGCTCCTGTGGCTGGAGGCGTCGTGTAATTCCCTGCAGGAGGGCAGGGGTTTGTTCTCCTTACAGGTGGTTTGGTGTCTCCCCCTCTGCTCTGAGCAGGGAAGGTGACATGTCCCTGTACACAGCCCCGCAGAGCTGGGCCGGTCCCTGTGGCTTCTTGCGCTGGCTGTGGCGAGCAGCATCCCTTTTCTAGTGCTCAACATAGCGCAGCTGGGCTGATGCTCCTGTTTGTCGTAGCTCCGGGAAACTCCGGCACCATCCTGTAACCCTTTTCTCATGGAAATTCAGTGTTGGACTCCCTTGGCGTGCTGTGAGACAGCCCAGCGCCGGCTGGGAGCTTGCACAGATACCCACAGTACCTGCCAGTCGGTGTGGGCAGGGCTGGCTGCGTGGCCAGCAGCGAGGCCAGGCACAGCATCAAATACACACGGCAAAATACAAGTTCGGAGATCTCCAGAGGTTTCTGGCCCAACCCTTTGCTCAGAGCAGGACCAACTTTGAAGATCAATCAAGTGTCTTTCAAACAGGGCTGAGCAGCCTTGGTTTTTACAAAAATGTCCTTGTTTCAAAGTCCTTCTGGGGTATCTGTGACTCCTCTGGCTCAGCTCTGTCTGCTGAGCAGCAAGGTGAGCTCCAGCAGGCCGGCATGGCCTTTATGAACCGCTTACCTGTGCAGGGTTTGCTCGTCCTTCCCTGGGCGTCACCTTGACCCCGAGCCAAGGCAAAGCTGTCTCGCCCTCTCTTGGGGCCTTGCATGCTGTTGAGTTTCAAGCTCCTGCATCTCCTCGCTGCTCAAGTCAGTGCTTTGCCTCGCCTCGGGGAGGGATTGTGTGAGCAGGCTACGGCAGATGCTGTCTCCTCCTTCCTTCTCCGGTGTCTCTCGTGGTCAGAGCCCCACGCAATGGCCGTGCTGTCCCCCACCCACTCACTGCTGCATTTCTGGTTGTATGGGGGGCTTTGCTGCGGTCTGTCCCCGCTCTCCTGCTGGTTCTTGGCGAGGAGGCCAGCTTTAGACACATCGGCAGTGAGAGCAAGCCACCAGAGAACAGCAGGCTTTCATGGGAGAGCCCCAAGTCCTGGAAGGACTGGGATGGCTGATACCCCCAAGGGGCAGAGAGGCTTCGGAGCCCAGGCTCTGGGGGTTGTTGGCCCTCGGCATGTGGAACGGATGGTCTGAGGACCAAAATCTTGGGGGCAAGGGAATGAAAAGTGACAGGACTGTGGTGGAGGCAGTGGTAGAGAGGGCCTGAGTGTGGCAGCCGTTGGGTGGAAGGGGAAGGGTGCCGGCTGCGCCCAGGCAAAGTGCCTGCCAAGTAACTTGATCCAATGGGAAAGAGGAGAAGGACTTGTACTTAACTTGACCGGTCTGACATACATCCCGCAGGATAAAAATAAGCCAGAAGCCAAAAATGAAATCACCTGAAAAGCCACGTTCTGCTGCCTGTGCTGGAGCTGTCCTGCGAAAGAAAGATTGTCCCCGGGGCCGTCAGTCTGACACCTCTCCCAGTGCAAAATTAACAAGCCAAAAAAAGCCCTGTTAGAGCTGGCAGGTCTCTGCAGCCTGGCTGCACGGCCATGGCACTGACCTGTGTGTTTCCAGCTTGGCTTTATCCTAAACAGAAAGGAGAGGGAGAGACTCAAGCCCGCTGTGAGGCCGAGAGGGGAGCTGGGGCTGCCGTGAGTGCCAGCTGCTCGTGCCCCCTCACAGTCCACATTTGTTGCGTTCTGCCACGGGAAATTTTGACTTGGGCCTTTTGTTGTGGGGGCAGCAGTCGTTGCGAGTGGTATGTAGCTGCCTGAAAACAGATGTCAAGGCTGCGGGAAGGAAACTGGAGGGATTAGGAAGGAAGCTGAGGGCTGATGTGGGGGCAGGACATGTCTGATGGGGACGGTTTCTGTGGTGGGTGGGGAGAGCCGGTCTCCCATGCTTGGCCGGGTGCAAAGCCCAGCCCTTGCATCCTCCACCCTTTAAGCATCCCGGCACAACCGGGGAGTGGCCCCCAACAGACTTCAGACACTTGGATGCTCTTTTGCAGCCCACAGACATGGCATCGAGCGCAAAGCCCGGCAGCTCTCCCGCCAGTCTAGCCGTGAAAAGAAGGTGCCTTTGGCCAGATACAGGTGCCCTTGTGGCTTCTGCCCTGCCTGATGGGCTTTTCTCCCTTTCCTCTTCCTGCCTGCCCCTGCTCCTACCGCCCCAGCTACGCTGGCGGGGTAAAACACTCACAGCTCCCTTGGTGCCTGCCCGGTTTGGGTGTGTGGCGGGCGATAGTGGGTGCAGGAGGACCCATCCAGCGAGCCTTTGCAGCCCGGAGGTATCCAGGCCAGGAGAACAGGGTGTCTGGGCTCTAACTAGGGCAGAGTGGCCAACAGGTTTGTCGAAGGGCTGTAGTTGGTTTCTGTGCCTCTGGGGGGCACTGGAGCCCCCCAAAAGGCAGTGGGGATGAGGAGCAGGCGTCCTGGGCACCCCCCAACAGACTATTAATAATTTAACTGGCTGCTTAATTCTGCACAGCCCCTCCTGAGCAAAACCCAGAGCCACCAGCCTGGTTACAAGGGGCGCATAAATAATGTGCGACTCCAGCAGCAAGAATGCAGAAAAGAGCTTAAACGAAAATATTTTCCATCTCCCTTCTTCCCCCTGCCAGTGAAGAAAACCGCTGCCACCAAAATCTATATAAAAACTCGCTCATTCTGTCAACCTGACTGCTCTGTAAATGTAGGGCAGGTACCATCCCAGATCTGCCAGCTCCCATCAGAGCCTCGCTGTGTGCCCGGGTGCTGGTGCACTGTTCCCAAGCATCTTGTGAAGCACAGCGAGATGGTAGCAGCTTTTTCAGGGTCGATCTGGAAGAATCAAGCCGGCTTTGCGGGTGTGGAGGATTGCCTGCAGGCGAGGAAGGTAGCAGGGCTCGGTTCCTTGCTCTGTCAGGGGCTTGACCAGATCTCCCCGCATCCCTCGCTTTCCCCACCTGTGAAACGCAGGTGATGCAGTGGCTCTTTGCTAGGAAGGCTGCCCCTTAAATACGCTGAGGACTGGGGGGTCTTTGGGGTGACCCACATGCCAGGAGCTGTGCCGAGGGGGACCAGAGGTCTCCTTCCTGCCACTGAAGAAGCCGGCTCCTCAGCCTGGCTTGCAGCTGCCCTGGGCATCCTCGCCACCCTTCCCCAGCCCTCCTGGCTCTCGTGCTCTCCCCACCACGCCAGGAGGGCAGAGTGGAGCATGGTCCCCTTGCACCCCTCCGGGGCCGTTCATCCCCGGAGCGCACGGCCGGCCCCGGCTCTGGCTCTTCCCCCATCTGCTCCCAGAAGCCATCCTTGCCTGAGCTCAGCTCCTAATTTTGAACACCTCCGCCGCCCAGCACCCTCCCCTTCCCCCAGCTTGGATTTCATCCTGCATATATTTGCCACACAACATTTAAAATAGAGCCCGGCAGCCCACGTGTGGCACTGCGCAGCCCGGCCTGTGCTTTCCGACTCTGGTTCCTGGCTTCCCTCTGCTCCTTTCTTTCTCCAAGGATGAACTGAGGGACGTGCCCTCCTCCCCCTGTCCCATGAGCCCCATCCTGGGGCGTACTCTGTGCGCAGGCAAGAGGTGGTGGCAGGGGGTTAGGAGCAGCAGCACTGGAAGCCTGTGCATGGTGGTGAATGCCTTGCCTTCATATATTTCTCCAACCAGCCCTTGCATCTCTCTCGGGTGCTCCGGCCAGGTGTGCTCAGGACTGGGGTGTTCAGGGTGCTGTTAGAGACAGTCTTGGACCTCGGGAGAATGACCCGCTGGCAAGAGCAGCAGGGCGTTTGTCAGGCAGGCGAGGTCTCCCAGAGAAGGATCTTTGGGGGAGGACTGATGTTGAAGAGTTCCCTCAAAAGATGATGCTTTCCCCCCAGGTGACTCCAGCTTGGCTCCTGCCTTCCCCCGGGCAGCGAGGAGCTGCCGGTCCCTCCACTCCCCTGCCTGTGCAGGGCCACGGCTCGGGTCGGAGGAGGCCAGCACGGAGCTGTGGCACCCACACACCCCGGGTCAGGCTGCATCGCTGGGCACAGTGTGCCCGGGGCTCAAAATGGGAGCAGCGGGACACGAGGAGAATGTGCAGCGCCTCGTCCCTGGGGAAGGTTTGTGGCTGCTGCAGGGGGACTTGGCACAGTGACTTGCGCTGCTGAGCCAGAGCAGAATGAAACCCCAGGGCCTCCATGGCCTGACTGTTCACCTCCTTCGGCACGGAGAGGGAAGAAGGGGCTGTAGTTGGGGACTGTGGTGAGAAGGGGGCTGTTCACAGCTCCACCGGTGCCTTTGTCAGGCCTCGAAGGAGACCCTGCCGTGTGTGACCTGGGGAAGAGACTCCCCCTGCCCTGTGCGTGCAGTGTGGTTGTGCCAGGGAAGGGGACGAACAGGCAGCGTCCTTGCCTGCGCTGTGTCCTGGCGTCGCTGGCCAGCAGAGCCCCGGCCACGCTGCCCACCCTGCCCCGGTGAGCTCTGCCTCGGGGCTGGCCGGCCGCCCACTTGCTGCTCTGCCATCCCCGTAAGTGGGTGTTGGGGCTTGGCAGTGACCTACAAAAATCACTTGTGTACTTTCCGGCTCACTGTCCCTAGTGAGAAGCAGAGCAAAATTGAACTGAAATGTGTTAATCTGGTGCCGCTTACTTCTCTGATGTTCCGTTCCGAGAACGGCCACTTCCATTCCCTGAGCTGTGTGGCCTGGGGTTAACCCTTTGCCGGGAGCATCCCCGAGATGACACAGCAGCGCTCCGGGAAATTTCCATGAGGCTCCTGTGTGAATCTAATTCGACTTAGCAATGACTTGGCTTTGCAGGAAGCCCAGATGGATATTTTTTTCATTGCGAGGTGCTTGCAGGCTGGGCTTTCTGGCATGGCTTCATTCTCCTCGGGATGCCAGGGAGGGGAATTTCACTGCCGGGTCACTCTCAGTGGAGGAGCGGGGCCGTGGAGAGGAGGTACCATTGCACGCTGCTGGCTTTGAGGCCGGTTTTGTTTGACTCGGAGGTGGTGTTATCTCAAGCTTTCTCCTCTCAAGCCTTTTCCAAGAAAACAGGTGGGAGAAGGAAGTGGAGCCCGTGGATGCTCCTGCTCAGGAGGCTCTGTCTGGGACCTGTCCAGACCAGAAGCCAGTTAAACTGGTTTCCTTCCCTGATGTCCCCGTGGGCTCTCCTGGTGAGCTCACCGCAGGAGCGCAGGGTCCATGCTGTTCTTCCAGCCTGACCCAGAAAGACGGAGCTGATCCTGATCCATATTTAAGGGAGAGTCTGTCCTGGTTCTGATTCCTTTCGCGCGTGTGAGCTGCGCAGAGGTGCCGCAAGGCACCCAGAGCTGCGCGCGGGGAATTCCCCCGGCGCGGCTGAGGCCTGTCACGAGCAGGAGCCAGACAGGCCTCTGGAGAACGGCCTGACCTGGTACAGCCGAGCTCCATCTGGCCCCGTATCCTGTCTCCATCAGCGGCAGACGCCTGGGGAAGAGGAGAAGAACAGAACGAGCGTGCGGTGATACTTCCTCCGTGTTTTCCCCCTGCCGCCGGCAAATTGTGGCTCAGCAGCTTTCTGAGCCAGAGCAAGTGCTTGGTCTTTCGCATGGATTTTTTTTTTTTTTTCTTTTTGTCTCTGAATTTCAGCCCTTGTGTGCCTGGGGTCTCCGCGGCAGCGCCCTGCAGCAGGTCCACCACCATGCGGCACCGCCGTGTGCGGCTTTTGCCTCTGCGCAGCTGGCGAGGTGGCGAGCGGTTCCCCATTTCCCTTCTCCACCCTGTGGGGGGGGTTTCCTACCGTGTCTGCTTCCCCCTTTCAGCCCATCTTATGCTGAAGAGTCCTCACTTGCTTGGCTGTTTCTCACTTAAGCTCCCCCTGGTCCTACACGATCCTCCATCTTTCCTTGCTGGATGCTGGGGCAGCAAGGGCCGTCCCCATGCTCTGCGTGGGTGTGAACCCATCGGGGTTCTTCACGTCCCACCCTGTTCCTTTGCTCCTGGGCTTTCCTGCTGTCCTGGTGGGGCCAGGGAACCCTCTTCCAGCCACGTGGTCCCCCCCCAAGTCAACTGGCGTCACTCAAACCTTTCTCTTCGCCTCCCAGTGCTCCCCAACGCTGATTACCAGCTTCCCAGGTGGGAGCCGCAGCCTGTGTTGGCTGGGAATGTGAGCTTTGTTGGAGCCTTGCTGCTCAAAAGCCCCGTGCTGGCCAGACCTCCCTCCTCCGACCCAGGAGAGGAAAGGCAGCACGTCCTTGGCTCGTTGTATGACACAAAAGCTGTTTTGCTCTCGGGAGCTGCAGCGTTGCACTTGTGGTGCCGTCGTGTTTGGTTTCTAGGAGGGATGTGTCCAGGTTATACTGGGGGAAGTGGAGAAACTTCTCTTTAAGTTAAGTCCTCCCTGCCAAGCAGAGTCTTTCTTCTTGCAGTGGAGAGAAGCCGTGGCTTCCTGCTGGGGGAATTAGTTTAATATGTAAACCTTCTCCCATAGCGGTGGAAGCTCAACTGCTCGGAAAGCATCTTTTCAAAGGGCTGAAACACTTGCACTGAGGACGAGATCCCCCCAGCCCTCTGCCTGGTGCAGCCCTCGACTGTAATGAGCCTTTTGCAGCTGATGAGGAATCAGTCGGGGCCCAATTTTCCAGCGCTTGCACGGGAAATCGGACTCCTCCAGTTGGGTTGCTGAGATCAGCAGCGGAGGTGCCAGTTCCCCTGTCGCGCGCTGAATTGCTTAGGGCTTTGGTTGCCCTACCAAGGTACTGAGCTCCAAAATTAGGTCCCAGGACCAAAAATAACTAAATTAAAACCTATAAATTTTTCTCTTAACAAGCAGAAAATCCCAGGGCTGGAGGCCGAGGGACAGCGTGTGCCTGATTCTTATTTAAAAAAGCAATATCTGTTTGCTTGTTTTAATATCGCCTTGTTCGCCAAAGGAAAACTACCACGAGCGTGCGGGTCTGGCACGGCCCCGCTGTGCCGTCGGGTGTCGGGAGAGATCGGGCCAGGTTGTGTCAGTGGTGCGGGGGTCTGAGAGGCCACCTTGTGCCGTGCTGCCACAATTCAATCCCGCCGGATTTCTTTGGCCTTATCCCCTTTTTACAGCTATAATTGAACGCAGCCTGCTCTGGCTGCGCGTAGGTCTCTCGGAGGACACCTCTGAAACCCAAGGTTGTGTAAGCTCCGTGTAAACAATAAAGATCCCAGGGGACTTTAGTAGTGTCCTAGTAGCGTGTCCTGCTGTCCTTGACCTAAATATCCCACCAGTGGTGAAATCTAGCCTTCTGGTGATGACGCTCCGAAGCTCTCCTGCAAGCTGGCGGTGGCATTTCAACTCACCTAATGTCAGTAAGTTGGCTCTGTCAAATGGCTCCATAAATAACTCGGAAACTGAAAGGGAAGCCTAAAAGCTCCCCTGAAGAGTGCAAGCTTGGAAAAGAGCAAACCTCTCACCTGGCAGGGAGAGGGGCAGAGCGTCTTGGTGCTGTATGGTGGGACTGGTGGGACTCCAGTGGCTGTGGGTTGGGTGGATTCGCCGTTGGGCTGCTGGGTCGGGCAGTAAAGGCATCGTCTCATGTGGGTGGTGACATCGGGCACCTCGTACAGGGGAGCCTTGGACCCCTCTCCCCACATCTGGCTTGATGATACAATGTGATACAGGCGGAAATTGTCTTGATGTGCTCTACTTCTGCTCGTTGGTCACATCCTGGTGATGAGTCGAAGCTCTGAGGCTTCCATGGGACCCGGCCTGGGCCACTGCTGCACTTGGGGCTGGAGCTCACTGACAGCCAGAGAGCGGCAGAGTGGATCGGAGTGGATCCCGAGGCTTGTTGACGGTGGGTGTGAATCGAGCCATAAGAGGGAAGGGTTTGGTATTCATCTTGCTTAACGCTTTGCTGGAGACCTAATTAACTGACGTGTTCTGTACAAGGGGAGCCTTTATGAAACCTCAGCAAAGGTGCCGAGAGCCTACAGGAAACATTGCTCCTGCCTCAGCGCTTCTTGGGCACAACCAAGAGAGACAAAATGCAACGGTCCTGGCGTTTTGATGTCAAAAGATGCTAAATCTTGAGGTGGGGGGAGACTCCTTTGCGGCTGGCTTGCAGAAGGAGCACAAACCCGGTATTTTTCACGCACGCAATCCCCGCAGCTTTGGAAATGCAGCTTTCCAACTTGGCTTCTCTAGCTGTTGCTCAGCTGCTCCAGCACCCATGTTGGGACCCCAAGGAGCAGGCGGTGCGTTTGACCATCTTCAAATTCATCTTAAAAGCTGTGGCTTCTTCCCTTTGGCTACAGTCCAGCTCGAGCTGGGGCTTGACGGAAGCTGCACAAGGTGCACGGACCTCCCCGTGGCTCAAGGTGGCTTTGAGTTTTCATCTGGTCATGCTGGCAAGCAGGGGGCTGGGAGCTCTGGAAATCTGTATTCCAGTGTGCGTGTTGGTGCCGTCGGGCGAATGTGGCCTTTACATAGCAATGCAGAGAGGGCCCTGCCATCCGCCTGCTGCCAGCCCCGCTCGGCCAGCCCTTGTTCTGCTTCTCCCACCATGATTTCCACCCCAGTGGGCTGTGTGCAGCCCTGTTAGCACTGGGAAAGCTGGATGCACGTGTGGTCCAGGGTGCTTCCCCAGGAGGGAGAGGGGGTTTATGGTCATGTGAAGGCCTGGAGGCTGCCGGGGCTCTGATGGGAGCAGGAGCCTGGGTGGGTGACCCAACCGTTGCCAGGGCAGGAGGACGGTGGCTGCTGGCACGGCGCTGGTCCCCAGCAGCCCTGTGCTACCTGCAGCAGCAGAGCTGAGCATACTGCAGCGGTTTCGGGGGGACAGACTGCAAATACCCCTCTCCTCCTCCTCTACATCGTCCTCCCCACTTGCTGGGAAGCCTAGTGAGATGCTTTGGGCTAAGCAATGCCTGGCTGTGAGCTCCAGGAAGATCTGAATGCTGCCGCCCTGGGGGAGGCAGAGACGACGGGGCCACGGCATGCAGGAGGCAGGGCCCTTCTTCCACCTCCCCTTGGGTCCTGCCGGCGCTGGCACTGGGAGCTGCGGCGGAGGCGTCTGGCTTGGAGAAACCCACCAGGACAGGCGTTCCCAACCGAGTCAGAGGGGAAAAACCCTCGGCCACAGCCCCGCTGCGGTGCTGGGTGCCTTGCAGCACGGCAGCCCGCCCGAGGCGCTTGCATGTCAGCAGCAGCTTCTCTTCCTGAATTTGCCAGTGCTTCCTTGAGTCATCGCAGGGCCGGGGACGCGGGATTAATTATGTTGATGGACGCCACTCGCTTTAGGCTGCTGTCACGGAGCAACAGCTTTGATCCAAAAGTCTGATCATTGCAATAAATGCTGGCTGGATTGACAGCGTGCGGTGCATCTCCCTGGAAGGCCCTGCTCGCTGCATGCTTATTTGGGTTAGGCACACGGACGCGTTGTGCCTGATTTTCTCTTTTCCTACTTGCTCGGAACTTCATTATTACTTAATGAGATCTTTCCATTCTTGGCAACCTCTCGAGCTTGAAGCAGGTTTCATGCATCGCACGGGGCCTCTGACAGTGGTTAAAATACAGAGCTGGGGTATGTTTTCTCTGCTGTTTGCTGGCAGGGTGGCTCCATACAACCCCATTCCCCTCTGTTGTCCCCACTCCAAATGGAGAAAGGCACCGCGGAGGGGAGAGGCTGTGCTTGTGGGACCAGATGGGATGCGTTGTTGATGGCAGAGCACAGGTAGGGTAGGACTGTTATAAATTCCTCCTCCAGGAGCAGCTTTGCAGGAGGCAGTGGGTCGAGGTCTCCATTTCTGTGTACACCGGCTTGGTTGTCTCACAGCACCAACTCAGCTTTCTCCCCACATCATCCTCTTTGGCCTCGGCCAGTCCCACTTGCCCTGCTTCAGCTGTGGAGGTTGTTTCTCTTCTCCACCCGCCTCCACATCTGCATCGCTTAACTGGCTTGACACGTTTTCCTTAAAGCTGCCTAAATAATTCACCTTGACGAAGAGCAAACAGCAGTGCTGGCCCCGGAGGAAGCTTTCTGTGAATGCCAAGTGACTGGAGGGTATCTGCCGTACTGGCCCGTGGCAGTGCCGATGCCGGCGAGGTGCAGACCCCACCCTAAGCTCAACCGTCTGCTCCGAAGAACCAGTGCTGGCTGAGTCAGGTCCCCGGTGCCACCGGCAGCGGATGCTGAGCCGTCAAGCTGCCTGACCCTGCACAAGCCAGGTATCCTGGACTTCCATCGGCCGGCTTCCTGAGAGGGCAGGGATCCTGCGTTGGAAAGCCAAGATGCTCCAGGCTGAGATGATCAGTTTCCTTAAGTAGTTCTAAAAATCCTTGGGATTTTTTTCTTCTTTTTATGGAGACGCTTCCCCCCCCACACGCACCCCTCAGCCTGTAGCATCGGGCCAGTGGACGGCTGCTCCCATGCTGCTGTATCTATTCCTCGACTTTGGCGTTCTTGCCGAGAAACTTGGTGAGCTGCCCTACTTCTCCTCCTATAAAACATGAAACCAAATCCTTCGGCATTTGGTTCCTGCTCTTGGTTTGTGTCTGGTGCTGCTTTTATGGAGCTGGTGCTGGAGCTGTTGCGCTCTGAGGATGGAAATGTGTTCAGCCGAGCATCCGCAGAGGAGAGGATTGCTCTGTCACCATTTCCGCATCGCTCGGCTCATCGTGCATCATCACCAATCCACGGAGCTGGAAATGCTGGAATAAGAAATGCCCAGGAATCTGTATATGGTGCCCGGTGTGCGGCTTGGCCCTCGGGCATCCAGCCTGTGTGCTGGGGCCAGCTCTGCCTCGGCCAGCCTCGCTCGAGCTGGGGACACCACCACCTCTCCTCGGGTCCTGGCCCCTTCTCGCTGCCGTCGGGGGTCTGACCCTGCGTGAGGGGAGCAGCTCTGGTACCAGTGACAGCGCAGCCGTGCAGTGCGGCTTCTAGGAGTGGAAAACAGATCGGCTGCTTCTCGACGGTGCATTGTTAAAGGTTTCACCTCCCCCAAAATGACACATTGCGAGCAAAAATAGAACAAGGCAGAACACACAGACCCACCCACACCATCCCCACCACCCGGCAGCCAAGTGCACGCGGTGCCAAACCCTTGGGTTTAGAAGCTGATGCTTTTTCACCCTCCCTCTCCTCAGCCTTGCCACCACCTGCCCTGGCCCAGCAGGCAGTTCGGCGTACTGGTGAGCTGACCATCGCACTGGGAGCCGCTGTGCTATCACCGGACTGCTGGGAGGCTCGCCATCCAACTCATGCTGCGCTCCGGATCCGGCCTCGATCTTCGCCTGGTGGGTCTGGGGATGGGGATGTCTCCTGGTGGTGGTATTCGAGCAGGAAATTCTCTCGCCCGCTGCATGGTGGTGCTGTTGAAGCAACGCGAGGGACAGGTTTGGCCAGGAGAGCCACCAGTGTGGCCACCCGGCTCAGCCCAGCTCACTGTGAGCTGGGGCCGTCTCCTGCAGACAGCAAGGGAAGCTGCTTCCCAACCCAGAGCTGGGTCCAATTTCTTGAGTGCCGCTGGCGTGAAGGGTGGTGTGCGCTAAGCACAGTTGGACTGGGCAAGGATCTGTCTGGAAAACCTCCAGGAAAGGAAGAGTTGCTCCAGGAGATGGTAGAGCTGTCAGCCGTTTGTCAGAGGCGCCTAACGAGGCCGAGGCCTGCCTTCGTCACCCCGAATCCTCATTTGCTCCAGAGCAGGCAGTTAAACTTGCAGAGGAATTTACCGAGACCTTCGCGAGTTCCCCCTGTGATCCGGTTTTGGGCGCTAAGTCACCCCCATTTAGATTCACATCTGAGGAATTTGAACATCAGGAGCAGAGCTGGAGCAGAGTTCGGTGACGGTGACTTGCAGGAAGGGCTGGAGGGGTTTGGGCCGGCTCTTAGCAGGGAGAGGAGCAGAGAAGTGACAGCACCGGGCCCCACATTCCCGGGACAAGCGGCCACGACTGGAGGGAGGTTTAGGCACGAGGGGAAACTTCTCCCCACGGAAGCCAGCAGAGCAGGGAGATGGTTTGGCTGGGGTATGTGTCACCCAACCGGCCTGGGGGGCCATGAGGACAAGGCGGTGGGGACAGAGCTCATCCCGGCAGCATGGAGGCAGGGATGGCTGTGAAACGTCCCTCTGTCGCCCAGCGCGCTGCTCTAGTTAAGGCACGGAGGGAGCGAGGACGGAGCCGTCCCGTGGGGGACGGTCAGGGCTGGGAGGAAGACTGCTTTCCTTTGCTCAGCAGCGATGCCGTGCAAAGAGAAGTTCAACAGAGTCATTGCAGAGCAAGTCCTGCCTCAGTTTCCCTGTGGGAGTAACCCAATTAACACTGACATCTCTGAGGGCTGCCGTGAAGCCACTTGTGCCCTCGCAGGGCAACGAAATCACGCTTGGCGAGCTCTTGGGAGGGCTGAAATGTCCAGGACACGCCTGGCCAGGGTCTGCTCAGCCCCAGAGCTTTCCTCCCAAGGAAGAGACACAACAAGGGTGGACCCGGAGGCTCTGCAGCAGCGAGCGGCTGCCCTGGGTTTGTATTTACCCGAGCTGTGGCCATGAGGCATTTGCGGCTGGCGGCTGACCCACGCTTGCCTTCGCACTGACGGGTTTTCTCCCATCTCTGATCATCTGCATCTGCTCTAAGAAGCCTTGGCCTGAGCTCGGGCTCGCTGCCTCCCGCTTTCGCCTTTGAGCTTTTCCTGGGGGAGGCCAGGGAGGAACGGCCTGGAAGTGAGTCCGCATTTGCTTGTTCTTCTTGGCTGGTTTTTTGCTCGCTTTCCGGGAGCTGAGGACACTTGGGCTGGTGAGTCCCAGCCGGCAGGCCTTCCCCCTGGGGTCTCATTGGCAGGTTCGGAAGGAGCATGGTGAGCCCTGCCTCACAGCTTGGGTCCATGTTGATTAGAAGGAAACGCTCTCTTAGGAGGAAAAAACCCAGCGGGTTTTAAACCCCGGTCAGGTTTGTCCTCCGGTTCGCCCCGCAGCCACGTACATGCCTGCTCCAGCCTGAGGGAGTCGGGGCGGAGGGCAGGAGCCTCATGGACCCGGGCGGACCCCGCCAGGCGGGGACACATCCTGCGAGGGCACTAAACCAGCCAAGCATGGATCCCCCCCTGGGAGGGAAGCATCCCTCCTCTCTGCCTGGGCCTTGTGTGGGGTGGTCTCTGGGGCGATCGCGCCCCGAGAGCGGGGCCGGGTGCCACCGCTGGGCTGACTCTAGGTGAGGACCGGGGGGCACACCAGGCGATGCTCGGGGACCTGCTGCCTCCTTTCCACCCCTTTCCTTGCCGGGGGGTGAGAGCGGGGCCCCCGCAGACCCCGGTCGCCCGCATCGTTCCCCTTCTCGCCCTCCAGCCTGTTTGACTCCTACAATCCGGGGGCGGTTGGGAAACCGACAGCTGGAGCCAACCCGCGCCAGCGCCGCTTCGGCGCTGCCATGCCAACCCCGTTTCCATGGCAATGGGCACCCAATGGGTGACCGCCAGGCTGAGGCCAAGATTCCCGAAAAAAGTGATGCAGTGCCCCCCAAAATCGCTGGCCCGAGGCTGGGAGCCCGTGGCCACTGCCAGTCCCCGGCGCTGCCCGCACTGGCTGTGCTGCCCCGAGAACTGGATCAAAACCGCCCTGGCGCGTACGTGGTTGTAATGGGCAAAGCCCCGTGAAACCATCAAGAAAAAAGCCCAACCAGGTGCGTGTCTGTACACACAGCCCCTTCGACAACACTCTCCCACCGTCTTGGAGTCTAATTTAATTAAAATCGATGGATCTTACATAATCCTCAGGGCTCCACACTGCTGGAAGCCACCCCCGCCCGGTGCTGGCGAGGGCCCCTCTGTGTGGGGGTGTTGGGAAGACAGAGGGGCGCAGGGAGACGTGGTCCCCAGGGCCGGCTGCCCCCCGGGCCCGCTCATCACTGGCCCCCCCTTACGTAACTCGCTGCAGCCCCATGTTTATCCGGCTCCAGATTGAGGACTAGGTGCATATCAAAACATTTTAAAATAACTCTGCCTTTTGTTAGCACCGCAGCTATCTTTAGAAAAGATTTTATTTTATTTGAAAGCCCTCTCCGGGAGGTTTCGATGGAATAGGTCCTCAGCTGCCAGCAGTTTAATGGGTGTGATGGAGATCTCCCTTCTTGGCTGGAAACACAGTATTGATTATTGCTTATCCATCTGATAAATCCCATCCTGCCCTCACAACCGCCTCCTCATCCTCCTGAGGTTTCCGCAGCTGGAGGTGGCTTGTGTTTTGCTCAAAGTGTTGCTCGTGATCCATTTGCCCGGTTGCCCCCTTCCAGTGCCACGCTGGGCTGGCTCTTCAGCAGCCAATGGTTTTCCCAAACACGCTGAAGTCAGGAGGAGGACAAACAGCTCTGCTTCTTCACGGTGAACCCAGGTCGCGGTGATGGGCCACCACCTCTGCAGCCATGGCCGCAGCTCAGGAGGCAGCACGCACCCTCCGGCGTGTGACAGTGTCCCCTGCTCCAGCTGCAACGGGCACGGTGGATGGAGCAGGGAGGCGGAGGGGAAGAGGAGCTCTGTGCTCGAGTGGAGTTAGCTGGGAAGGTGCCTCGAGCCAGCCAGGGGCCAGCTCTGCACCTTTTGGGCAGCCAAATTATCGTGTGTTGCGCCAGTTGTCCCGTTGGCAGCCTGACTTCCCTTGCGGCACGCTGGGGAGAGGGACGTGTGAGTCCTGCAACAGGCGGGGTGGCTGGGGTCCCTCTGCATCCTGGGGCTGCTGACCTGAACCCTCTCCCTTCCTAGATGGGGAGCAGTGCGGGAGAGGCTGGGCATCAGCCTGAAGCGTTAGGGGTGCTCGCAGGAGGCCAAGCAGAGGCTCTGGCCTCCCTTTCTGCTTCTTGTACCCTGCTCTCAGGTTTCCTGCTCTTTCCAGGCTCTGATCTTAGCATGTCACCCCTTTCTTCCCCCCCAGGAGGCAGGAGCAGTTCCAGACAAACCCTGACAGCTACAACGGAGCTGTGCGAGAGAATTACGCCTGGTCCCAAGACTACAGCGACCTGGAGATTAAAGTGCCCGTGCCCAAACACATTGTAAAAGGCAAACAGGTAAAGTGCTGTTAATGGTGTGTCTGTCGGCCTTTCCTTTTCCCTTGGGGTGCCCAGCTTTCCCAGGAAGCTGTGTTTGGAGCGGGAAGGCTCCTTGTCCTTTGTACTCATGGAGCAGGATGCAGTTGTGCCTGTTTCTCCGGTGCTGGGTGTATGGCTGGTGGGGACTGACGGTCCCAGCCTGGTCATGGTCCCATTGCGACTGCAGTGTCCCATTACTCCAGCCCCAGTGGAGTTCCCTGGCACTGCCTGGCACTTTCTGTGCTTTTTCTCTCCTCTTCCACTGCATGCAAACTCACACGTGGGTTTCTGAGCCTGGCTGGGGCATGGACACTCCTTCCCCGGTTGCTCCCTCTAGCTTGGAGCATGTCCTGCCTTTTGTTTGCAAGCGGGAGCTGCTGCAATGGCTCCTCTGGCACTCAGGAACTGGAGCAGGCACAGCCCATGTGAGACTTGACCTGCTCTGGGTGGAAGGGAGCTGGGGCTGG
Source organism: Gorsachius magnificus (assembly GCA_034008185.1). NCBI lineage: Eukaryota > Metazoa > Chordata > Aves > Pelecaniformes > Ardeidae > Gorsachius > Gorsachius magnificus. The sequence continues at coordinate 174,343 of CM067100.1, forward strand.
GGCGCAGGCTGGGCGGCCAGACCCTCTCCCTGGCTGCCTGCCTGGGCAGGGAGGGCTCACCTCCCTCCTTGGCTCAGCAAGGAACTTTCCTTCTCTGCTCGTGGCCACAAGCGATCACCTTGTTTTTCCTTTGCCACTTCTGGTTCCTCCTGGCGATGTACTCAAGAGGAACGTGCCCACTGCTGGCGTTAGCTGGACCCAGAAGTTTGAACTCTCCTGCCTTTTCCAAGTGCCACCCTCCTCCCCATGGCTGATTCTGTATTTTTCCATTTGGGAAGTTCGTGCTCCCCCACCTCCCGTTCTCCTCTGCTTCCAGGGCGGCTGAAATGAGCACGCTTGGGTTTGTTCACTGGCTCCAGCCTACACAGCTCCTGATCATGCCAAAAGAGTGTAATTGGCAGCAGCAACCCGGACCGGAGGGGTGAGGGAGCAAACGGCTGCCACGGGGACAGCAGGGGGGCTAGGAGATTCATCCCTCCCAGTGGGTCTCTGAAACAAACCCAGGCTGTTTCTTGGAAGGATTTGGGGGCATCCAGACGGATGTTCCATCCCTCTGCATCATATTGTGATCACGATGCCTCTCCCTGCCCAGGGAAGTGCCCTTTGTGCCAGGGCAGTTGTGTCCTTGCCAAAAAATAACCTGCATCAGGCTTTGTCTGCCCCCATCCTTTCCCCCCCAGAGGCACGGGGGCCTTACAGGTGCTGGGAGGAGCTGGGATGGGAGCTTTCCTCCACTCCAGGCTGTGCCATCACTGCGGAAGAGCCCCTGCGCGTCCCTGGGGGTGATACTGGGGCAGCTCCTTCCCACGCTGTTGCCTGTGGCAAGGCTTTGCCTGCCCTGGTCCCGGTTTCTGCGCTACCCCCTCAGGGCAATTGATTGTTCAGATGCCGGACTTCCCTTATCCCCGCCAGGCGCCTCCGGGTATGTAGCTCATGCATCCCTCGCGGGGCTTCTCTTGGCAGCCGACTTTTCACTTTAAAGTAATTCTTTAAATCTCTTCCAGCCTCGGGGGACTGGAAGCAGATAGGCTGGGGTCACGGGCCCGAGCGGGATGGTTCAGAGCCATTTTAAAGCTCGACGGCCTTCAGACGCGTTGGTGATGTGTTCCTGTGAAAGGGACGCCTTCCCCTACATTCACCACGCAGCTTCATCTTTTTAAAAAATTATCAGGTTTTTGGCTTCTGCCTGCCAAGGCGAGATTAAAAATCTCCCCCGTTTGGTCCCTGGGCTCAGAGCACACCCAGCTCTAATGCTGCTCAAAATCTTCCTTATGACACTTTTTTGGATTCAGGCTGTTGCTATGGCACATTTTCACTCGGGCGAGCTTAAGGTTTCCTTGTATGGAGCTCCAAAAAAGTGTCCGTGGAGCAGGAATGGGCGATGGGGTAGGTGGGAGCATCTTCCTCTGCGGTCTCCATCTCTCTGATCCACTTACAGGTGCATCGGGGGCCCATGGATCCAGGCGCTTCCTGAGCACTTAGATAGAGATAATGACAACAAGCCTCTCTTTTTGCCTGGCTCTGAGGAGACGAGTTAGATTCCTTCATAGGTTTGTGTTTGCTTGTTTGATTTGCGTGGGCGGGTGTGGGCGTTCTAGTGTGCACAGAAATTACTGTGGTGGAAAGCCAGAGCAGAGAGCTGAGAGCTGGGTTTCTTTGTGAGCGCTGGGAAAGCCAGGTGGTTTTGGGGGGCAGAGGTGCTGGTGGGGAGCACCTGGTGAGGGACGAGCAGCCATGGGGCACCCCAGAGGGTGAGGATGCTGCCGGGATAGTGCGTTTCCCGCAGGATCGGCCTTGCCTTCCCCCCAGCCCAGGGTCAGGTGCGGGCTGTCCATGCCCGATTCTGGCAAACCCCATTTTTGCCAGCCATGCGCGCCCTGAGCAGGAGGGTTCAGGTGGCAGGGGGTGGAGGGAGGAAGGGCAGCCCCTCGCAGAGCCCAGCCACCCTCTCCAGTGGAATGGAAACACCCAACAGAGGCAATTTTTCCACCAAGGCACCCAAGAAGGAGCCGCTGCCCACGTGCGCCAAACCCTGCGTTCACCAGGCACCACCGCGTGCACATGTGAGTCCTCTCGGACATTTCTCTCCACACAAGGGGGGTCAGGGCTCTCCGGCGGTGCGTGCTTTGCTCCTGTCCCCTGTCACCGCTCCCAGTGCGCTGGCGTGCCAGGAGGGGCCGTTTTGCTGGCTGCAGGTAGAAGCGGGTGTTGCGATCGCTTCTTGCGCAGCAAAGTGCCTGGATTAAGGCTGCCCGGTTTGGATCTCTTCTTCCATTTGGGTTTCTCCGCTCCCTCTCCTAAATGCCCTGCAGGTCCCTGAGCCACCTCGAGGACGTCCCTCAGCCCTGCCAGCTTGTGCAGCCACCTTGGAATAAAACCCCTCTCACATTCAATTGCTCCTGTCCCCGTGGATCCCACAGCCGCGATGCTGCATCTGTGCCTCCCATATCTCCAGCCTCCCTGGCCCTCCACGCCCCAAAGAAGCCCCCCAGAAGGCGACTTGGGGGTCACCTTGCTTTTTACCCCTTGACCCTTTCTGGGCAAGCCCTGTGCTGTGCCAAGAGCCCAGTGTCAGCAACCCCGTCCCTGCAGCCTGGGAGCAGAGCAGTCAGTGGTGGCGGAGAGCAGAGCCTCGTACCCGCACCTCGTCCCTGCGGTGGAGCCTCAGCCCTGGGCTGGAGGAGGCTGCTCTGTGCTCTGGAGATGTTTCCCGTCCAGGAGGAGCTGCTTTCGCAGGGGCTGTCCGCAGCCATGTGCCAGGTGAAAGCCAGGCGTCCTTTCCCGTCTGGCAGAGCTGGAGCTTGCGTCCCTTCCCCGATCCCCTGCGACCGTGGTCCTGCTCCCAGCCGTCAGCATTGGAGCTCAGTCCCAGTGTCGCCCCGCGCTGTCTGTGCTGGGCCTCCTTTGCTCCTGTCGAAGCCCTGGCAGCTCACCGTCACACCCAGCTGCTCGGGGGGCTTTATCCGGGTGGCATCGGTCAGACGCAGCCGCCGTGCTCTCCCCGGCTGGAGCAGCTTTGCCTGTCTCTTGCCTGCGTGGAGCTAGTGAGCCACTGGAAATCTCCTAGGTAATGGATAATGTAATAACATTTCAAATGAGATCTGCAGAGCGGGAGGAAGATCTGGGGGAACTCTGGGAGAGAATGCAGGCAAATCTCACCGCAGTCTCCTCCTCACGGGCCAGAGATGGGGCAGTGCCGGGGGCCTCAAACCTGCCTCTTCCCAGCCAGGTCCTTCCTTAGTCCCCTGGCCTGGCTCGGGCTCTCTGCTGGCGGCAGCTCAGGGCCGAAGGGGAAAGGAGAGAGCATATGGTCTCTCCGGAGAGCGAGGGTACTGCGTGCCGCGCGGTGAAGCTGCAGTCTGCCTCTGTCTCCCCAGGGGAGAGCCATGTCGCCTCTGCGGCAGGTCGGAGCAGGGTTCCCCATATGGCTGCTGCGGGCGGGAGCTGGCCCCGTTCCTCGGGATGGAGCTGCCCCGTCCCCCTCGCCCCCACGGTGGGGAGAAGGGGAGCCGTGCCGCAGCGCCCCTCCCGCACGTGGCCCCTTCTCACACGCCCGATGGGAGGCCTGGGCTGAGCCCAGGGCTGGCTCTGGTGGTGGAAACAGAGCCAAGGAGCGTGCGTTCGGTGCGGTGGATGAAGCGGGGACGAGCTGCTGCAGCCCTTCCCGGTGTACGAATCCCCAAATTGCTCCCACTTGGTAGGGAAGTGCTCAGCCCCCAGGAAGACACACGCCCATGCCCAGCTCATCGCGGTGACGGTCGGGCACCCACTGGGCTCCGAACAGCTCGGTCGCAGCAAGTGGGCGTCCGACCTTTGAGTGCTGCATGGAGGAGGCCTGTAGCGTTGCTGGTTTTCTCTGTAGGGAAACTGAGGCACGGGGCAGTCGTGGTGGCAGAACCAGCTGCCTTGAAGCCTTCTCGTGCTCTGTCTCTTGTCCCCTGCTGCCTTTCGCTCCCCAGAGGGGTTTCCTTTCTCCTCTGAGCTGTCGCTGTTTGCTCTGAGACGACGGCGGGATTCCCACCCTCCCGCTACCTGCGGGTCTGAAAGCTCTTCTCCCTCTCTCATCCCTGGCGAGTGCACTTGACCCCGTACCCCAACTAGCACAGCAAGGCGGCGAGCAGGAACCTTCCTGATGATTTTCTCTCTGTGTTTCCAGGTGTCTGTGGATATCAGCAGCAGTGCAATTCGCGTAGCGGTGCTGGAGGGGAGCAGCCAGCGCGTCCTCATGGAAGGGAAACTCACCCACAAGATCAACACGGAGAGTTCCCTCTGGAGTCTGGAGCCGGGGAAGTGTGTTTTGGTAAGGGCGGTCCGCGCCAGCCGTGTCTCCGCACCCTGGCTTGCAGCTCCACTGGGCTTGACCTGGAAAACTGGAGCAGTTGGAAGTTTGAGCTGAATCTGGACGTGTCTGGCCCTCCCCATCTAATGTCCGTCTCGCTTTGCCCTTGCCTGTGTGCCCTGCCCTGCCTCCAGCTCCTGAGTTGCCCCTCTGGGTGGGCAGCAGCAGCGTGGCGGGGTGCTGAGTTCCCTGCCGTCCATTTCTGTCCTGCCTCGGGTTTTGTCCTTACCCTGTTTGAAGCTTCACTGTGGCTACTTCGCTGTTTGCCTTCAGCGGGCACTGTGCCTGCTGCCCCAGCGTCACAGATCTTCCCTGTGGAGGTGGTTCGGGGGCTGCTGGCGCCCAGGGTTCTTGGGGGCCCAACCTTGGTGTGCTCCAGGTGGCCAGGCTGGGGGCGAGCCCTGCTCTCCCGGGGCTGTGGCCACAGCTGAAGCTGTCCTGGGGTTTGCATTGCTGCCCGTCAGCCTGGGATCTCAAGTGTCAAACAGTTGCCAAACCCCCGTGCAAGTTTTGGGGCTGGGATTGTGCTGGGAGTGGGGTTTTGCCACCTGTAGCCACCTTTGCCTTTTCCAGCCAGAGGCTTTCCCGGGTGTGTTTCAGGAGCTCTCAAGGCTGTTGGCAGCCCCAGGAGGGGGTCAGGCAGGCGAGGCAGTTCCTGACCCCAGCACAGGCCCCGTCCCTGCAAAGGAGAGAGTGGGCTCGAAGCCTTCTGCCCCGTGTCAGGAGGGTGGCAGCAAATGGGCACCCAAAGCCAAGCCCACACAGTGGGAAATGGAGTGGGAACGCGCTGCTGGAGGCAGAAGTGCTGGGGGCGGCACATGGGGAGGCTGCACGGGCACTGCAGATCCGTATGGACATACCCCAGGATGACAGACCTGGTGCCAAAAGAGTGAGGTCCCTCCTAGAAAGAGGAGCTTCCCCGGCTCTGTTAGGCCAGCGAAAGGATGTGAAAAAGGAGGTGGTGACATCATTAACCTGCATTTTTTAAATGTTCTTAAGCTTCTTGAAAATTAGCTGATCTGGGGAAGAGAAACAATCTCGGGAAGGAGTAAACCCATTCAAGAGGAGGTGGCCCAACGGGTGGCTGCTCTGCGGCGCGGATGGGAGTCCCTGGTGGGTGTTCCCAGGATCAGCAAGGGAGGCAATGTTTGTTAAATACCCAGTGCTGGAGGAGGACAGGAACAGCGCGAGGGTGGAGCGAGACTCGGGGCCTTCTGGAGCGGCCACGGGCAGCGCAGGGAGCGGGTCCCGTTCCCTCCAACCCTAGAGCTGGGTCTTGCCTCGAATTAGCGCGAGCACAGGGTTGTGAGGATCTCCAGCTGGCTGCCAACATATTGATGGTGGGATGAAATTTTGCTTGAAGAATTGTAAGGTAACTGGAGCAGAGTGAGTAATTCTCGCCCAAGAGCATCTCCTTTTTCCGTGCACAGAGTAGCCAAAAGTGGTTTGCGACTCCCAATTCATTCATCAGGAGACACCCAGCCGTGGGTTAATGAATTGCTTCGTTCAGCACCTGGGAGGGGACTGGACGGGAGCTGTTTGGGTTTGGGTGGGGGGCTGACAGGGCATCTGGGCCCTTTCCATTCCCGAGTTTGCGTCCGCATGTTGCACAGCTCCGTGTGAACTCCGAACGCGGCGGTCGGGAGCGTCTTCCTCCTGTGAGATGCCGCAAGGTGCTGCCTGGCTTCCCCCGCCGGGACCCAGGAGACGGCGTGCCCTGGCAGGGTGGGGATGCAGCCGAAACCGAACTCGCCCAGTGCCAGCGCCGGGGTCGTGCGAGGAGATCCTGGCCACCTCGGTTACTGCTTGGGGCACCTCAGCAGCTCTGTCCGGGGAAAAACCTGTGCGTGTTCGTGTGTTTGTGGTCTGCAAGTTGACGCATTCCCTGCGGGCAGAGCTCGATCCCCGTGCTGACGGGGTGAAATCTCTCCTGCTTGGTCTGGGCAAGTCCCAGGTCAGTGCAGGGAGGCCGTTGAGTTCCATGTGCTCTTGCGGGACACATTGAGGATTGTCGAGATCCCTGTGCTCTCTGGGATGGTTACAGCCGCCTTTCGCCTCCTTGGCTTCCCCTGCCCCCAGCTCAGCTCCCTGCCGGGGCGGCCGTTCGCAGGCCCTCATGAACAGGCCGCCCTTCTTACCCCAGCTCTTACCTTAAGAAGGGTGATTTGCTTTGTAGCGCCTGCCGGTGCTGCTTTCACCATCCTATCTGGTGTTCTCATTAATTCATCCCCTTCACCACATGTCTGCCCGCTCCCCGGCAGCCCCAGCGCTCCTCTTTTCCCGGTGCTTAGAGATCGCTCTGCTTTTCCCCTCCTGCTCCGAGAGGTTCTCCCTGCCGGAGCCCTGGGCTGAGCACCAACGTGTTTCCCATCTTGTCCTTTGGCACGCTCGCGGTTTGCACGACAGCCCGGCCGTGGCAGAAACCCAGCGGGCACCGTTTCGAAGCGGAGCGCTCTGCCGATGCCCGCGACGCGTGGCGGGGGCTCTGCCCACACCTCCTCCTGCTGGGGATCGTGTCCCGGCATCATACCCCTGGCTGCGGCGCCTGTGCCAAAGCCCCAGTCCCGGGTATAATCCCTGTGTTCTCCCTTCTCTGTCACACCCGCTCGCTTGTCAAAAGTGAGATTAAAATAGCTTCGCACAAGCTGTTTTTAGAAGTCTCCTCTGGGTGTTGTGCACAACACGTTTTGGGATTATTTTCGTTGTTGAGGATTTTTTCCCCCAGTTCCCTCTCTTTTTCTCCTCCTGTCCAGCATTTTTTATCCACGCTTGGGCTTTTGTCACCAAGTCCTGCCCTGAACAGCTCTTACAGTCTTTGGCTCGTCATCTGGTGAGCCGCGAGGCTGAGTTAATAATAATCTGTGGTGCTCTCCCCCTGCCCTGCCCTCCACACGCCGTCGCCTCTTCCTCCTCTGAACCCCCTCAACGTCTCCTGCTGACTTTTGGGGTGCCGGCTGCTGCTGTTCCAGAAGGAAAGCAGGTGGTGAGAGGTTGTTTTTCCAAGACCTACTTATATCCCTTGGCAGCATCTCTCCGGCTCTGACAAGGTATTTAGGATCAGGGAAGAAACCTCGTGCTCTGACGAAGCCCAGCACTGGCAACGAGGGATTGTGACCTTCCCAGCAGGGCATGGAGATGTGACATGACACCATGTCCATGCTGATGACGCCCGTCACCCTTTTTGCCTGCTGCTGGAGGATCCCTCCTGGCCGCAGACATGCCTGCCAAGTATCCCATCGCTCCCCCGTGCCCATCGCTGCCTGCAGCGATCCTCCTTGTGATCCGTCCTCGTCCGGCCCCTGTGCTTTGCCGAGCGCGCCGACGTGGGAGCAGCCCCTTCCCCTCCTGGCTCACAGCTCACGTCCCGGACATCGGCTTTGGGAACATGGGCGCTGCAGCACGAGGATGCTGCTGGCTTCGGATACGGCGGCAGGGGTGTCCCCCCTGCAAGTCTCCTTCTCCTCAGGCCACCGCTGCAGAGGCTGCACCCCAAAAGACTCAGCTGGGCTTTTACCCCTTTCGCCTGTGGGCGAAGGATCTCCTGACAGCCCAGGAGGCCCTTTAGGACCCCCCAGCCTAAAAAGCAGAGCCCAAGTCTGACCAAGAGCCCGGTTGTGCTGCAGGGACTCGATCCTTCCTTTGGCAAATGGCCACCACCGCTTCCAGGACCCCAGAGGGTCGGCCTGAGCGGTCGGCTGGGAAACTTGTAGTGGCAGCTCCAAGTGTGGGTGAAGCTTTTGCCTTGTCTTGAAGCGAGAAATGTAATCAGGTCGAGATTTGTCCTTGTGAAAAAAGCCCTGCTGCCTCCCAGAGCCCTCCCTGGGGTTTCCAGAGCATTCCCTGAGGGAGCATGCGGCCTTGCACGGTGCTGTCGGTGGAGTGCCGGAGCCTTTCTCTGAGGGTGGGTGAGGGCTGGTGCTCCAGGGCATCACCCTGCCAGGGCTGAGCCCAGAGACCTGCCGTGCTCTCTCAGCTCTTCCTCACCTTGACCTTCTCACACCCAAGAACTCGGCGAGGCTCCCGCCTGCATCTCCATCACCGCAAGCTCTCGTAGCTCACATGCCCAGCCAAGCGCCGGGCTGAACCGGCGGGGACCCTCGACACAACCGCGTCCGAGAAATCAACCCGAGCCCGTGCTTCCCGTCCTGGAGGTTGGACCTGTCCGCAGCGAGCGCTCCAGCACCGCTTCGAACCATGAAACCCCAAACTCAAGGTTATAGAGCCCGCTTCGCCCTGGCCTGTGGGCATTTCGGAGACTCACGTTGGAAAGTGGGGCTCCCACCTCGGAGCCAGCCCCACTTTCATGTCTCACCCCCTGGGATAAAGGGGGATGAGCAAATTCCCCCGTGCATGCAAGGCGGGCTGCAGAGGTTAATTAATGATTGTTTGCAAAGCACTCAGCACTGTAGCGATGCGCACCACAGAAAAGCTGGCGAGGAAATGAATAATTCTGTCTTCCCAGCAGGGTGGGGACCAGTATGCGGTAAATAAAGCAAGGGCCACGCATGGGGCGGGGAGGAGGAGAGGATCCCCGGGTGGGCGCTCTCGGCAGCAGCTCTGCTGTCTTTCACCGAGGGTCGTCTGCAGACGAGGGGGATTTGGGGCTCATGGGCGTTTCCCACTTGCTCCGTGGCTCCGTGGGGGTTCCCTGGGGTCTGCAGGGGGGAGACACAGTGGTGGGGTGCAGGGGGAGGAAGGGGATTTGGTAGTGGAGGGAGAGGGGATGGGTTTTCTTTCCACCAATGCTCTGAGATGGAGGTGGGGTGCTGCCCGGGGAGCCCCGATGTCCTCCGGTGTCCGTTCATCCCTCTGCTGCCAGCCCGGCTCCTGGTGGGGCCGGTGCCACGCACGCTCAGCAGCGATGCCGTGAGCATGGCTCACACCGAAACCAGCGCCAGGAAAGCTCGCACCTCACCGGCAGCGCCGTGGGGACGTTCCTCTTATGTCCAGCCCAGAGGAGCAGCAGCCAGCCTGGAGGGTGCCCCTGCCGCAGGCTTGGGCCGGCCGGGCCTGCCGACCCACGGCGCGTCTTGCCCACCAAGGGGATGACATTCCCCGGGGAGCTCGCCGCTCCCCCGCCTGCCCACCCAGGATTGGGAAGCCCACGAGCAAACCCTCAGCGGCTCTTCCTTCCCTCAAAAGTGGAACTGTGCAATTAAGAGGAGAACAAGCACGCCTGTCTAGCTGGAAAAACTAACGCCTTCCCCAAGCTGGAATATTTTACCAGCTCTGCTCTCCCAGAAGGATTAAGCCCCAGCCACCCCCTCCCGTATTAATTGGTTCCTTTTCTTTGCACCACAGACGCCCGGCTCCGTAACTTTAATGGCTGCCCGCGTTTTCCCCTCCAGAGCTGTTGAGCTTCCAGGGAGGTTTGAGTAAATTGTATTGTCTGCCTTTATTGATGATTTTGCAGAGAGGCCGACGAACACCATAAATCTTCCTTGCTGCTGGGATTATTGCTAAAATAATACAGGAGAAAGGAGCAAACCCCTCCTGGCAAACAAAAAAAGCAAAGCAGCGAGGTGGGCGTCCCGGTGAGGATGCCCCACGGTCAGGCCAGCGCTCGCCAGCTCCCGGCGCAGCCCCTCTGGCCGGCGGGCTCCGTGCACGGCGCTGCCCGCGTGTCTGGGAGGCTCCCTGCCACGCCGGCGGCTTTTGCCGGTGAGGATGGGGGCTGGAGGCAAGGGGATGTCCCCTCTTGGGCCACGGTGCCGTGGGAGCTGGTGGTGAGCAGGGGCGGCACGGAGCAGCGGGTGACATTTTCACCTCCTTTGCCGCCCACGCTCCCACCCGCGGAGCGAGCCCCGGGGGAGCTGAGGCGAGGGCTCTGTCACTAGCGAAACGTGAAATGGCAGCGCTGTGATGCTGGGAGCCCCCAGCCCCACGCAATGCCCGGCAGGGCCTCTTCATCCAACGGGTCCCTGGGCTCTCGGCTCCTGGGTGGCTACAGACCTGCTGGCCCAGCTCGCCAGGCCCCATACCGTGCCACTGCCGCATCGGCCGCATGGCCCCGGGGCTGGCATGACCTTGGGCAGGCCCCCACGTGTTTGCCTGATGAGATTTTGGCTGCGCCATCCAGCCCAGAGGCTTGAGCAGGGGCTGTGAAGGGCCACGGTGGGGTGGTGCCAAGCCCCTGGGCCACCAAGGTGGGGGGACACGAGCCTTTCTCCCCCTGCTGAAAGACGGGATGGCGGGGCTGGGGCTCAGTCGGTGGTGAGTGGGACCTCCGCTTGTGGGCAAGCCCCAGCCGCGCTGCGGAGCGATGTGCGGACGCGGCTGAGCTCACAGCATCGCTGCCTCCGAGGTGGGGGGTGGGTGAGGGGTAAGGACGGGGGGGGGCTCCCCTCCCTGCTCTCCTCTGACCCTGCACTTTGTCCCCAGATCAACCTGAACAAAGGGGACGAGTACTGGTGGAACGCCATCCTGGAGGGCGAGGAGCAGATCGACATCGACAAGATCAACAAGGAGCGCTCCATGGCCACGGTGGACGAGGAGGAGCACGCCGTGCTGGGACCGCCTCACCTTCGACTACCACCAGAAGCTGCAGGGCAAGCCCCAGAGCCACGAGCTGGTAGGTACTGGCCGCCCCGCGCCGCCAGCCCAGCCCTGCCGGGCCACGCACCCACCAGCTCCTCCCTGGGTCCGTCTCTGGTAACAGGGTGTGGCGTGGGGCAGCTCCACCGCTCTGCGCCATCTCAGAGCTCCTCCTCACGCAGCGTCCCCCCATTTTGGGGACATGAGGTTCTACCAGTCCCTGTCTTTTGCCCTCACTCTCCCGTCTTCCCCTTCCCGGCACCGTGGGAAATGCCTGCGAGCCCGGCCCCCCCGCACCGGCGATGGGCCCCGCACCCGCGCGCCTCCCTCCGGAGCCAGCCCTGCCGCCTCCCCGCTGCCTCTGCTCTGGGGTGCACCCAGGGGGGTCCGGGTTCAGCCCAACCAAGGAGACACCTTCGCTGCCGGTCGCTCCCTCCTGGCCCCGCGTGCCCCCAGCTGCCCCTTCCTGGGCGGGAGGGGGGGTGGTGTGTCTGAAGCCGGGAGCCGGTTGCGTGCCCGTGGGAATGGGTGCTGTTGTTGAGCCCCAAAACCCCCCTTTGGAGCGTCGGGTGGCCACGTGGCCCTGAGGCCTGCGGGATGAGCCCGTACGCTCGGCTGGGGTGGCGGGGAGGGGAACGGGTGGAGCTGTGGGGCCTGACGGGAGCCTGTGGCCTCTTGGCAGAAGGTGCACGAGATGCTGAAGAAAGGCTGGGACACCGAGGGCTCCCCCTTCCGCGGCCAGAAGTTCGACCCCTCCATGTTCAACATCTCCCCCGGCGCCGTGCAGTTTTGACAGCGGCCAAAACCGGCTGAGAAATGAAGCAGAGAAAGGAGAAACCCACCCGGACCCAACGCTGGCGCCCGCAACCCGCACGCTGATGATGCATCCTGCCAGCGCCCTTCCCCTGCCTTCGCCACCCCGCACCCGCACCGGGCCGGGCGTGCGGGGAAACCTGGCGAATGCAGATTTACGTCCCGTCACCACGGCAACCCGAGCGGCTGGGACCCCTCTCCTCTCCTCGCCTCACGCTGGCGACGGCTCTGTTGTTTTTCAGGAATAGTCGGAGCGCGTTGGGTGACATAATTATCACTTCTGGTGGCTGAAGATGCTTCTTTTCGGGCTTTCGGGGGGGTTGCAGATCCCTCCCCGCCCTGGCACGCAGCAGCTTTGCCCCCCGCAGGCGGAGCTGTGCCCTCCGCAGCTCTGGGTGCGGGCAGTGGGGATGGCGGAAGGGGGGGACATGGGGGGAGAGGCACCTCCTGCCCACCTGGCACCCCCGGCTCCCCTCACCGGGCCCTGCTCCGGGGTCTCCCGTGGGTGCTGCGCTGGCCTTGGGGCTTCTCCTGGGTTCGCCCCCCTTCAGCCAGAGCAGGTGCACCCCCTCGGCGGTGGGCAGACCCCCCAGCCACCCCCCGGGTTTTGCTTCCCCCTTCCTTGGGGGGGGTTGGCAGGGAGCAGCGGGGCCGTCACCCTCAACACCATGGGGGGGGGGGGGGCGTCCAGGCCGTGCTCTGGGGTGCCTGGCAGGGGGCTACGGGCCCAGCCCTCGTGGCCACCAGCCCCCCCATACCACTGGGCAGTAGCCCCAGAAACGTCTGGGCTTCCCTGGCGCTTTGAGGTCTGCGAGGGGCATGTGGGGGCCCTGGCTCCCCCCCCCCCCCGCCCCCAGGCCCAGCCTGGCTCTTGCAGCTTCTCACCGCCCCCACCCTGGGGTGCGTGGCTGGGGGTCCCCGGCCTCACCCCCCCCCCCCCCCCCTTCCCCCCGGGGCCTGGAGGATTTGGTGCCACCACCCGGGGGGGACACGTGTGCCCTGCCCCCCCCCAACACCACCCCACTTAAGGGGCGGGGAGGGGGACACCCAAGGGGGACGCCTGGGGATGGGGTCACACCCAGATGGTGGCAGGGACTGGATTTGGGTGCTTTGGGGGGTGGATGTGGGATCCCCGGGGGGGGCCCCGGGGGGGCTGGATTTTGGGGTGCTTTGGGGGTGGATGTGGGATCCCCCAGGGGGGGCTGGATTTGGTGGGATGGGCGCTGGGTGCCTGGCGGCTCTGGTGGTGCCGACCTCGGGGTCTCACCCCACTGCTCCCCACCTCCCTGTCCCTGTCCCCCCTCATCTCCCCTGTGCCAGGCGCCGAAATTTCTCCGTGGCGATGCACAAATATAACCGGGCTCGGCGCAGTCCCCCACGGCCGCCCACGGTCCCCATGGCAACGGCGCGCCAGCCCCCCCCCCCCGCGCTCGCCCCGCGCCCCAGGGTGGGCACCCGCCTGCCCGCCCCCGCCCCCCCCCCGCCCCCCCACGGGGGCCGGGGCGCCCGGCGGGGGGGGGGGGGCAGAGACCCCGGGTCCCTGTGCCCTGGACAGGCCCTGGGGCTGCTGGTGGCCTCCAGCGTGGCCTCTTGTGTGTCCCCCCCAAAAAAACCTGCCCCCCCCCCCCCAAAGGCAAGCCGCTGGCACTGGGGGGCTTCAAGGTGCCCTTGGGGGAGGTGGGTGGGGAGATTTTTGCCCCCCCCGGCCCCCCTGGGTGTTTTACTTAGGGGGGCTCGGAGCCCGGAGGGGTTGTTTGGGGTGACATTGGTGCGGGGGAGGGGGCTCGGGGCTGGGGGGGGGCACAGGGGGTTTCCCCTGGGGGGGTTGGGTGGGAGTGTGGGGGGGGGGGGGGTTGGGGCTGGGGGGGGGGGGGGGGGGGGGGGAAGTGGGTCTCCTGGGGGGGGTTGGGATAAAGGGGTCCCGGGGGAGGGGGGGGGGGGTGGTGTCTGATTGTGGGGCCCGGGGGGGTCCAGCCCCGGGGGGGCAGCGGCCGGGGAGCGGCGTGCGGGGGCGGTGCGGGAGGGGGGGGTCCCCGGCGCGGGGGCAGGTCCGAGGCGGGGGGGGGGGTGCCCGGGGAGGGGGGGGGGATCCCAGCCGGGGGGGCGGCGGGGGCGTCCCGGGCTGGTGCCTCCCCCGGCCCGGCAGCGCCTCCTCCCGCCCCCCCGCGCCAGGCGGAGCCGGAGCCGGAGCCGGAGCGGAGCCGGTGCCGGGGCGGCTCATTGCGGCGCGGCGCGGCGGCAGCATGGCCACCACCGTGCCCTGCACCCGCTTCACCGACGAGTACCAGCTCTACGAGGAGATCGGCAAGTAAGGGCCGCCGGCACCGGCACCGGCACCGGCACCGGGCACGGCCCCGGGCGCGGCCCCGGGGCGGGCGGAGGGCCTGCCCGGGGCTCCGGCCGCCGCTCGGTGCAGACGTGACGCATCCCCCCCCCCCCCCCCCCCCCGGGACGGGGCACCCGGGACCGTCCCCCCCCCCCCCGCCGCGCCCCCCCCCCGGGACCGGCCCTGCCCAGCCCCCCCCCCACTGCCCTCCCCCCGGTGCTGGCCCTGCCCCCCCTACCCCCCGATACCGCCCCCCCCCCGGTCCGGTACCTGCCCCCCCCGCCCCCCCCGCACCCCCCCGCCCCGGCCGCGGGGACCCCCGGGCCTTACAGCCCCTTCCGGCCACCCGGACCCCCCCGGTCCTCCGGGTCCCCCCCCAGTCCCCGCGGCCCCTTGCTTTCCCCCGTCCTCAGGGACCCCCGACCTTACAGACCCCCCCCGATCTTTCCTGACCCCCCCAGTCTCCAATCACCCAACCCTATAGACCCCCCAGTACAGACCCCCCCAGCCCTATGCCCCCCAGACCCCCCCAGCCCCCTACAAGCCCCCCCCGCCCTTATAGCCCCCCTGGCTTTTATAGATCCCCCAGCCCTTATAGCCCCCCTGGCTCCTACAGACCCCCCCCTCCTCACAGACCCCCCCCATCCTCCAGGCCCCCCAATCTCTTCAGCCCCCCCCCCCATCTCTATAGACCCCTCCCCCATATCTCCCCTCTGGTCCTTATAGACCCCTCGCGTCCTCTCCCCCCCCCCCCCCCCCCCCGCCCCCGTTAGACCCCTTCAGGCCTTATATAACTCCCCAAATCCGCTCCCCCCCCGGCCGGTCCTTATAGCCACCAGCCCTTCTGCCCCCCCCCCAGTCCTTATAGACCCCCGGGTCCACCCTGGCCTCCCCCCCGGTCCTTCCACCCCTCCAGCCTCCCCCCCATCACGTCCATGCCCCCCCCGGGGTGGGTGTTGGAGGGGCTGAGGAGGAGCTTATTTTGGGGGGGTCTCATGTGCCGGGGGGGGCCGGGGGGGCACCCGCAATAGCGGGGGACATTTTGCAGGGGTAGGGGTGGTCCCTTTGGGGGTACCGGGGGGGGGACGCGGTGCCATCGGGGGCTATTGCCTCTCTCTCGCCAAAATCCAGCCCGTCCTGGTTGCCATGGCAACGTGGTTTCCTCCCTCCCCCCCCCATCCCCCCCCATCCCTCCGTGTCACCCGCCAGCCACCGCGCGTTCCCCCCCCCCCCGCCGGGATTGTCGGGGACATCTGCCCCCGCCAGTGGGGAAACTGAGGCACGGCCGGGGGGGCCGTGGACATTGTCCCCGTGGCTGGGGCTGGCACCCGCCGTGTCCCCTGGCCCTGGGGCCGCGTGGGGGGGGACGGGGAGTGCCAGGCCCTGGGGACCCCCCCTTGTCCCCCGGCAGGGGCAGGGTGCCCACCATCCCGGCCAGCACGGGGCCCTCGGTGTCCCGGGACGTGGGGACCTGAGGTGGTGGGGGAGGTGGCCTGGCCCTCAGCGTCCCCCGCGGGACCCTCAGCGTGGGCTCTGCCGTGTCCCCAGCCCGGCTCGGGGGCTGTGCCCTGCGAGGGTCCCCTTTGTGCCCCCCCGGGCGTGGGTGCTGCTGAGCCCAGCAGGGCAGGGGCACCTGGGGTCCCTGGGGACCCTGGCAGGCAGGGGACAGGCAGGGGACAGGCAGGGACCCTGGTCCTGGGAGGGGACAAGTGGTGGTGGCACTTGAGGGGCTGCGGGTGAGTGGGTGCCACTGCCTGGCGTGGGCATGGCCAGGTTGTCCCCGTCCCCGTCCCCATCCCCATCCCCGCCCTGTCCCCATCCCTGGGGGTGCCGGTGGCCTCTGGCTCCCCGTGCCCCACCGCACCCGCAGCCGGGCCCTGTGCCTGCTGCCACCGCCACCACCATCGCCACCACCGCCACCGCCATCGCCACCGCCGCCACCATGGCCACCGCCGCCATCCGGGCCACCCGCTGTCCCCATGGCAACGGGCTGCTGGTGCCGGATCCTTCCTGAGACCCCCTCCATGACATCGGCCCCCGCCAGGCCCTCACCCCACCGAGGCCCCCCCCCCCCCCCCCCCCAGCACCCCCCATCGCAGGCCCCAGTGCCGAGGGGCCGAGTGGCATCGGGGGGACCCCCCCCCCTGGTGTCGGGGTTCACCCCCCAGGTGCTGAGTCACGGCCAGCGCAGCCCCCGGCCACGGGATGCTGAGTCACGGGTGGGCTCCCACCTGTGCATGGTTTTGGGGGGGGGGGGGGGCTGAGGCAGGCGGGGGGCGCTGAGCCTCTCCCCCTCCCCCTCCCCAGGGGGGCGTTCTCGGTGGTCCGGCGCTGCGTCAAGCTCTGCACCGGCCATGAGTACGCCGCCAAGATCATCAACACCAAAAAGCTCTCCGCCAGAGGTAGGACCCCCGGGCCCCCCCAGCCCCCCTGGGGTGGGTGCCCCCGGGGCCACCCCCAGCTTGGCCACCCTGGTGCCCGTGGTGGCACCCGCGGCGGCAAAGGGGGCCCGGGGGGCTGGTCCGGCCCTTCCCTCCCCGGGGCCTCTCGGGGCCCCCCCGCGTCCCCCGGGGCCCCCGCAGCACCGGGCGCACCGGGGTGCCCCCGCGGGGTGCACACATGTGTGAGCAGGAGGGGGGGGGTGTGCAGGTGTGTGTGCACATGTGTGTGTGCATGAGTGTGTGTGCATGCGTGTGTGTGCACAGGTGTGTGGGTGTGTGTGTACACGTGGGTGTGAGCAGTGTGGGTGTGCACACAGGTAGGGGGGTGTGCACACGTGTGTGCGTCTCCTGCGCCGCGGGGTGAGGAGCGTGCGGGGGGGGGTGGCTGGGGGGCGTGCACGCCTGTGAGCGGGCGGTGGGGGCCGGGGGGGACGCTGGGTGTGCGCACACGCGTGTGCCTCGCTGGGTGAGCAGCGCGCGGTGGCTGCGTGCGAGGCAGCGCGCAGGGGGGGGCGCCGTGTGTGCACCTTGCGCCCGGCACGCCGCACCTGGGTGTGTGCGGGCCGGGAGGGCGGGGGCCTGGTCACGGCTGCACACGCGTGCGTCTGCCCACGGGTGTGTGTGAGCAGGCGCACACCCCTGTCCGTCTGTCCGGGTGTCCCCCCCAGCACAGCCCTGTCCCTGCCTGTCCCTGCCTGTCCCCAGTCCCCCCCCAGCAGCAGCGTGGCACGGCGGGACTGGGCACCATCCTGGGCACACAGGTCCAGCCGCACACACGCGTGCAGCTGCACGGCCTGCACACACGCACACACAGGTCAGCCACACACATGCACACACGCGTACACACATGTACACACGCATGCAGCCGCACCCCCCCCACACACACGTGTGCACAGGAACAACCACACGCAGGGCCAGCCGCACGTGCGCACACACACACAGAGGTACAACCACATACATGCACACATGCACACACATGCACACACATGCACACATACACGTGTGCACAGGTACAGCCACACGCAGGTCCAACCACACACACACACACACACATGCACACACAGGCACAGCCACGCACCCCCGCACACACGCGTGCAGGGTCCAACCACGCACACCGGGTCCAGCCACACGCAGGCCCAGGCGCACGCTCGTACGGTGGCAATCGCGGGTACCGCGTGTGCACAGGTCCAGCTGCACCGCACAGGCCCGGCCCCCGGCGCACACCTCCACGCACACCCACACACACATCCATGCATGCACAACCACACAGGTGTGCATGCACACACACACATGGCTGTATAAACACGCACAGCCGCACACACCTGCACACCCGCATGCCTGTGCACACCTGCATGCACCTGCACACCCACACGTGCACACCCATGCATGCACACCCACACGTGCACACCCACGCATGCACACCCACATGTGCACACCCACACACGTGCACAGCTGATAAACATGCACAGCCGCACACACCTGCACACCCACAGCCTGTGCACACCTGCATGCACCTGCACACCCACCCCACCCCACCCCCGCACACCAGCATCCCACCACCACACGCGAAAACACGCACAGCGCACACACCTGCACATTCACAGAACACACACATGTGCACAGATGCACCCGCACACCCACCCGTGCACAGACACACGCGCACACGCATCCATGCATGCACAACCCCACAGGTGTGCACGCACACACACACACACACGCACCCACACACCCGCGCACACCCTCCCCCCCATGTGCCCCCCGGCACACGCATGCACAGTCCCCCGCCGTGCACACCCCCCCCGCCCCCCACGCACACCCCCCCACGGTGCCCCCCCCCTTGCACACTCATCCCCCCGCACCCCCCCTGCACCCCGCGCCCCCCCCAGAGCCACGCGCACTCACACAGGGGCATGGCGATGGGAGGGGGCGTGGGGGGGACAGGGTGCCCTGGGGGGTGGGGGTGCCCCGGGGGGGGACACACGCAGGGCGCGGCCCCCCCCTGAGCCCTCTGCCCCCAGACCACCAGAAGCTGGAGCGGGAGGCCCGCATCTGCCGCCTGCTGAAGCACTCCAACATCGGTGAGTGGGGGACCGGGGGGGCACCTGGGGGGGCGGGGGGACCCGGGGACGCTCTGGGTGACACCTTGGGGACAGGCTGGGTGCCACTCCTGGGGTCCTGCTGGGTCCCACCCCTGGGGACCGGCTGGGTGACACCTTAGGGACAGGCTGGGTGACACCTTAGGGACAGGCTGGGTGCCCCTGGGGACACACTGGATGCCACCTTAGGGACAGGTGGGTGCCCCTGGGGACACGCTGGGTGCCACCCTGGGGACGCACTGGGTGTCCCCTGAGGAACACCAGGTGCCACCTGGGGACATGTAGGGTCCCACCCCTGGGGTCCTGCTGGGTGCCCCCCCCCGGGGACACGCTGGGTGCAGGTGTGAGGGCTGCGTGTGCCACACGGCTGAGCCTGTCCCTGTCCCTGTCCCCATCCCTGTCCCTGTCCCTGTTCCCATCCCTGTTCTTGTCCCCATCCCTGTCCCCGTCCCTGTCCCGTCCTGTCCCCCCCGTGTCCCCGCAGTGCGGCTCCACGACAGTATCTCGGAGGAGGGTTTCCATTACCTCGTCTTTGACCTGTGAGTGTGGCCGGGGGGCTCGGGGGGGGCCAGGGGGGTGGGGTGGGAGGGTCGGGGGTCCCCGGCTGCCGGGGTGACGCGGTGACGCGGTGCTGGGTTGCAGGGTGACCGGGGGCGAGCTCTTCGAGGACATCGTGGCACGGGAGTACTACAGCGAAGCCGATGCCAGGTGAGCCCCCGCGTCCCCCCCCGGACCCCCCCCCAAACCCCCTGGGCACCCCCAGACCCCCCAGTGCCCCCCCCCGGGGGGGGCTGCAGGGATGGGGCAGCTCCAGCAAGGCAGGCAGGGGGGCATCCAGTGGGTGGGGGGGTGCCCCCCCCCACTATCCTAACCCCCCCCCCATTATCGTACCCCCCCCCCCCCGCTGGCTCCATCCTGCTGCCGGGTGCTCGGTGGGGCCCCCCCACGTCGTCCCCCCCGCCATGCTCCCCCCCCTGCCGGCCCCCCCCCGCGCCGGCCCCCCCCCCCCCGCCCTGTGTGCCCGCCGTGTGCCCCCCCCGTGGTCTCTGGGCTGTCACAACATTGTTTCTCCCCCTCTCTCGTTCCCCCCATCTCCGCCCCCCCCCCGTCCCCGTCCCCCCCCCCCCCGTGCCCCCCCCCCGTGTCCCCCGTCCCCCCCCTCATCCCTCCCTGTCTCCCA
Source organism: Gorsachius magnificus (assembly GCA_034008185.1). NCBI lineage: Eukaryota > Metazoa > Chordata > Aves > Pelecaniformes > Ardeidae > Gorsachius > Gorsachius magnificus. The sequence goes on from CM067100.1 coordinate 194,072, forward strand.
TCACGCGTCGCTCGGGCTCTGTGCGTGTCCGTGTGTCCGTCCATGTGTCCGTCTGTCCCACCGCTGCCCCTCTGCTCGCTGCCCCCCCCTGCCCCCCGGCACCCCCTTCCCTGTGTTTTGCCTTCTGTCCCCCCCCGCCCCCCCGCCCCCCTGTCCTGCTCCCCC
>CM067100.1:194736-252114 GCA_034008185.1 Gorsachius magnificus
CCTTCTAGAGAGGGGCTTTTTTTTTGAATTCCCACGGGGGGCCCCAGTCGCGGGGCGCTGCCGGCTGGTAAGCGAGGTGAGGGTGTGGGGGGGGTGGACACCCCGTCCCCCCCATCCCCAAAGGCCGGTGCTGCCCCCAGGAGCGATGCCTGCAGGGGGCCAAAGCTGATCCCGGGTGCTGCTGGGGCGGGGGGGGGCATAGTGGGTGCCTTTGGGAGGGTCCCCCCAGCGGGCACCCCCATGTCCCCATCCCGGTGACAAAGCCGGGTGCCCAGCACCCCGTTTCCCCCTCCGTGGGCAGGCGGGTGGCTCGGTGCCAGCTCTGGGTGCCAGTGGGTTTTGGCGGGGGCCGGGGGGGGGGCTGTGGCCCAGGCGGCGGGGATCGGGGTGATCCAGCCAGCACTGAGGCAGCATCGAAAGCACTTTAGACTAAGAGAACGGGTCTCTTAGGGGGCACAGGCTGCTCCGCCGGGGGTCCCCCGCTGCCCCCCCCACAGCACAGGGGCGCTGGGCCACACTCCCGGCTCCGGCCAAGGGCGTTTGCTCCCCTCCTGCTCCCCTTACCCCAGCCAGCACTTGGGGGGGGGGGAACGGGGACCCCAGTTCCCCCAAATTCCCCTTCCCCGGGAGGCCTCACCCTGCTCCAGGCGCTCGATGCCTCGGCCACGCATTTTCCCTGGGGTTTCCCCTTCCTCCATCTCTGCGTCCAGAGGCTCCGTGTGTTGCTGGGGGCTGTTTTTGGCTGGGGGGGTGGGTGGTGGGGGGTTGCAGGGCGGGAGGGCCGGGGGATTTTATTATTTTTTTTTTTAATTTATTATTTTTTTTTTTTTTCTCTCTGCATGCCCTTTGCGCGTGAGCAAACCTCGGGCGCTAACGCTGTATGTCGAGGAGCTGAGCTGTTACTGTCCCATGAATGCTGGTGGATCGTTGCCAAATTTTTCTCTTCTCCTCCCCTTTTCTCTCATTCTTTTTCCGCCCCCCCCCCCCTTCTCCCCCCTCCCCCGGCATATCTCCCCCCACCCCAACCCCTTCGTCTTTTCTTTCTGAGCCTTGTAAGTGTAAAAGATGACTCTGATTTCGTTTTTGTCTCGGAAAACTGCAAATAAATTATGAGGAAAAACAACTGACACACACAAAAAAAATAAATCTGGATCTGTACACCACCCCCCCCCACGCCCCCCCCAGCTCAATTCCCACCCAGGGAAGCAGCAAAGAGTCAGAGCCGGGCTACAACCGCCAAAGACAACTTTATCCCCACCTGGCCAGCGCGGCCAGCGGCACGGAAACGATAGGCAACACCGATTACGATACAATCTCGAGTGAAAGCTTTTTCCCTTCGGGAGGAGGAGGAGGAGGCGGCGGTGGCAGCTGGACACCCCCGGCTGCGGGAGCAGGGCAGGGGGGGGCTCCGAGGCGCAGGGAGAAGCAGTTCCAGCCCCCACCCCGTGCTGCCCCAGCTCCCCCCAGCCACGTCCCCAGCCAGCGCAGGGGGGGACAGAGCCCCTGAGCCAGCCAGGGTGGCCCCGGGGCCACACAGGGGCCCAAGCCCCCCGGCCCCTCAGCTCTTCTCCCCCCCCCCCCCCCCCAAAGGTGACCCCTTCCCCATCACCCATTTAGCCCCTGCCCCAGGATGGGGACCACAACTTCCAGTTCACCGGCACTGGGAAAAGCTGCCCGGGGGGGCAATAACCCAGCAGCGAGCACCCCCCTCCCGCCTCACTAGGGCCCCCCCCCCCCCAGGGAAGCGCCTCTGCTGCCCTTCCCACCCCTGGGCTCGCTCTCAGGACACAAATACATAAAAGCTCCCCCCCAGCTCCCCTGGGGAGCCCCCAGCTCCTCTCTCTGGCCAGCAGCGTGGGGATGCCGCGGCGCTGGCTGGTGTTAGGGGGGTGGAGGCAGGGGAGGGCGCAGCCCCATAGTCCCAGCCACCCTCGGGAAGAGTGAGGGCAGGGGGTTCTCAGCATTCCCCCCACCCCACAGGGTGCCGGCCCGATACCGCCTCGGCATCCCCTCGGGATGAGAAAAAAGTCACGTAAGCCTGCGGTGCCGAGGACGCCTGACCCCAGCCACCACAGCGCAGCCCAGGCCTGGGAACCCCACCCTGGGCTTCCGCTTTCTGTCCTGGTGGAGGTGCAACGGGGAGTGACAGCCTGGTGGTGCGGAGCAGGAGCGCCTGGGCTCCGCGTCACATGATGGCGCAGCACGAGTTCTGCTTTCGGGCCTGGGGAGAGAAGGAAAAGCAGGGGCGACACTCGCTGTGGCTCCCCGAGTGCATGAGGGGGACCCCGAGCCGCCTGCACCACCCTCCTCCCGCCAGAGGAAGCCCCATGGCAAAGGCCCTCAGGCCATCCCCTTAACCGGAGCCTGCGCCGGGATCAGCGTCGCCCTGTGCCAGCCGTGGCCTGAGCTGCTCCGCAGCCGGGCTTCAGGCAACCGAGCTCCTCCAGGTCCGGAGCTCCTCGCCTGGCCCCCACCCCCACCACCCGGGGGTTCATTCTGCCCTTCCCCAGCCTGGTTCCTTAGGGAGGGGGTGACTCCCCCAGGAGGAAAATCAGCACTCACAGTTTTGTAGAAGGCTTTGGACTGGGCCCCCAGCACCTCCGATTTGGAGACCAAGTCGTCCAGCTTCTCCCCTCGCTCCAACAGCGACTCCATGGTGTTGTGCTGCCGGAAGAAACTGGCGCTGACCCCCGGGGCCAGCACCCTGGGGCCTCCCCGCTCCCACCCCAGCCAAAGGGGCCACCAGGTCCCCACCTGCACACAAGGGGACAGGGAAGGGACGGGGACAGGGAAGGGACGGGGACAGGGAAGGGACGGGGAGGCTCCCCCAGCATGGGGAACATCCCCAGGGCAGGAAGGAAGCAGGAGGCCGCCATCACCTGCAGGGCCACCCCACACCCGAGCCCCCCACGTGGCACCCCCACAGCTCCCAGCAGACATTGCCAGCTGGGGCGTCCCAGCCGCAGGCCCAGCGTGCTCCTCACCAGGATGATTTTGGTCTCGTCCAGCTCCGCCTGCACTCTGGTCATCGGGTCGGCATCGCGGGGGTTCTCGGAGAGAAACAACACAGCGTCGGCACCGTGGCCGCAGGGACACCAGCGCCCCCTGGGCCACGGCCCCACATCACGGGTGTCCTGGCAGGCACTGGGGTGTCACCCACGCTCCCAGCTCCAGGTCTGGGGGCTGCAGGCAGCGTTTCCTGGCCTCCACGCAGCCCCCACGGGGGTCCCAGGGGGGCCGTACCTGGTATTTACTGAGGTACCCGTCCAAGGCTGCGTAGCTGATGGTCGCGGGGGATCCCGAAGGCCAGTCTATTTTGCTGACCTGCCTGGAGAATTCATCCAGCACCTGCGACACAAGGAAGCGGGCGGTTACTGCCTGGTGGGTCTGCCCGTGGTGGCCAGAAGGGATTTTTATCCTTGAAAAAAGGGATCTTTCTCCTTGTTCCCATTTGAACCAACCGAGGGAAGAGACAGAAACCAACTTCCTCGGCAAACAACTGACAGAGCGGTTCCCATGCCAGGAAGGGGTGCCCGTTCCCAACTGTCCCCGAAGCCCCGTGACCAGCCAGAGACTTTGTCACTGGTTTTCGGCAATGCTGGGTGCACCAGGCAGGGAGGAGGGGGCGTTTGTGAGGCCAACGCCCAGGCTGGCAGCAGAGCCGGGATTAAGTCCTAGCAGGCAAAGCCACTGCACAGCCTGGAAGCCTTTGGGCTGGTCGGATCCTGCTGAGCTCAGCTCTGATGTCCCCCAGCTAACGAGCAGGAGGGTCATTTCCTTATCCCAGAGCGGATCTGGAGGAGCTCCCTGGAGCAGCCCCACCGCAAGCCGTCGCCCGGCCGGCGCGCTCACCTTGTCCAGCAAGGTGAAGCAAACCCGCTGTGGATATTCAGTATCTGCAACCACCACTCCGGCCAGCCCGTCGTTCCGGACATACACGTGGCAGAGGTACTCTGGGCAGAGAATTCGTGTCAGAGAGGCAGTGGGAAGGTGCAGAGGCTCCCCCAGCACCCACCGCCTCCCGCCTGGCCCCGGCAGCTCTTCCCTGACCCACGAGTTGCACTGGAAGGTTTCATTCCGGGACAGCATTTCACATTATTTCATTAGGAAGAGAGGAAAGGGCTCAAGGGAGGATCAACATCAGTGCCAAATTGCGCTCCAGCGGGTTACCGCAGCCCGGCCATGGCACATGACGCTTAACTTCCCAGGGCAGCACAAAGTTAAACAAAAACCAGAGGGGGAAGCGCTCAGCTTAATTATAATAAATAACAACTCCTCACTGGGCGGAGCGTTGTCCTTAAAGAGGCTGCAGCAGCCAACTCCAGGCCACACCCTGCACGTCCCAGGGCTTGGACGGCAGAGAGGTGGGGGGAGAGGCCAGGGACAGCAGTACGGAGCCCGGAATTGCAGGGCAGAGCCCGAGGGAGAGGAGGCTGCGCCGGCGCGGCTGCTCCTTGGATCGCAGCTGCTGCATGGGCCAGAGCAAACCGGGCAAGCGGAGGGCGGCAGGCACGCTGCCCGACAGCTCCGGGTGTCCCAAGGGGAGCAAGGAAGCCTGAAGGCAGCAGCCAGGCAGGTCCCTGTTCCTCCTGTAACCTCCCCGGCGGGGTGGGCTCTGGCCCAGCTCAGCACCTCACGCCTTCTGTGCGGCTGCGCGTGCTGACCCCCGGGTTATCCTCTCACCTTGCTCCTTGACGGAGGCTCTGCTGCCCAGCGCCGAGCGCTCCACGATCAGCTGGCTCGTGAAGGTCATGAATTCCTGCACGCTGCAAACACAAAGCGTTGGCGTCTGCGAGGGCACCCGGGTCTGTGGGAGCTGCATGCGGTCCAGAGAGCTGCGGGGGTGCTGGCGCAGCGATGAGCAGGGAATCACCCGTCCCCAGTGCTCTGGGGGGACTGAAACCCTCCCCCACGACCCCGTCACCATGTTTGCATAGTGGGGATGTGGCTGAGCCAGGGGTTTTCCTCGGGGAGAGGCCGGATCCTGCACCTACGCAGAGCTGCAGCCACCACCCAAACCCCTCCAGCTTCGCTGGGTACCAGGGGGGCACCCACAGCCCTGCGGCCACGGCGAGGGGCTCGCGTCCTCGGGCTGAACTTGCTCTTTGGTGATTTGGCAGAAAGCAAAACACCACTGAGCCACGGATCTGCCCTGGTAAAGCCTGATGAGCAGCTACTCACAGGCAGCGAGCTTCTACCCTGTGCTTGGGGCCCTCACCCCCATCCCACGCATGGCGGCAGCGGCGCGGGGAGGCTGTCCGGCACACACACTCCCCACCAATCTGCCAGGCCGATCAAAGCTAAGGAACGTCCTGTGGCTTAAGGTTCCAGACATGCTCCAGGCCTGGAGAGCATTCCCGAGTCCAGGCTGGAGCCCTGCCAAACAGGCCTCTGGCATAAACCCTCCTCTTCACCCCACAGTAAAAGAGGCCAAAAGGGATGAGCAAGCGCAAAATAAATCCATTCCCGATGCACGCCGGGATTAACGAAGGTGGGGCAACAAATTCCCCCACATCAGCTGGGAAGCGGCAGGAAGGGGAACCCGTCAGAGCTCGGGTTGCAGAGTTTGCTCCACACCCCCCACACCAACAGCTCCCGCTCAGGAACTTCACGTGACGCTGAGGACATGACAACAAACAGGGACACTGGCACGGCAGAGACCACGGTCTCCTTTGCTGCCTTCCACCCCTGGAAGCAATTCCAGAACAGGGATTTGCCCCTCACACTTCACAGATTCCGTAGGGGACTTTGTGTGTGTCCCAGCCCAGCTGCAATCAACGGCTGGTTCCATGGAGACTACGAACCACCGGATTTCCAGGCGCTGCAGGGAAAACACTGGCCCAAGCATTTCTTAACATCAAACTTCAGCAGCAAGAGCGGGCAGAGACATTCCTCCTGGTCCTCCTGGTCTGGGGGAGCTGCAGGCAGCCCCCGCAATTCCAGTATTTCACTGTATTCCCAGAGGAATTGGCCACCAAAGACTTCATTCCCTCCTGCCACCTTCCCGACCCTCCCAAATTATTCGGCGGATGTTGGACAGCAGATGCCCCACACTGGCAGGGCCAGGTTCTCAGGGCTCCCAGGAGCCACAACCGCATTTCTCCCCAACTCAACCCCAAGCCCAACTCTCTGGTAACTCCACAGCCTCAATAAAAAAAGAAAAAAATAAACAAACACACGCACAGCTTTTTAAAGCCAAACTTAAGTTAATCGCGCCTTAAACATCACACCTAGGCTGAGCTCTCACAGGCACCGAGGTGCAAGCAGTCCCTCCGAGCACGACTGGGGAACCGGCTCAGGACCAGGATTAGCCACCGGAGAAAAGCCTACAAGCACAGAGACCTCTCCCCGCCCCCCCCCCCCGCAAATGGCGTCACTGTCCCCAAAAGCCAAGGCTTTAAGCACAGAAATAACCGGCTGCCAGGGAAGAGGCTCTTTCGGCCGTGACCAACGGCAAAAACCACCCAGAAAATTTCCTTGGGCTTTGGCAAACCGAGAGCTGCGCCTCCGAAGCGATTTGGGTATTTAGGAGATTGCTTCACCCGCCACAATCCATCCTGGAACGCAGGCGCTGGCGCGGCTCCCTCGTTCCTCTCGCACATTTGGCCAAGAGCGCGGTTTTGAAGGCGATCTTACTTTTCCCTTTAGCGTTGGAATTGCAGAACCAAATGTGCTCAAATCTTGGCAGGGACGGGACATGGAAAATTTGAGTCCCGTCGGTATTTCCTAAAGCCTTCACCATCTGGAGCCAGGGGGCGGAAAATGAGCTGCTCCACAACAGCACCTGCTTTATTTTGCAGTTTTTAGAGGTTTTGGGGAGCTCCCCTCAGCCACAAGCTCCAGGGCAGCCGCTGAGAGCGCTCCGTGATCTCTCTGTGCACATGGAACGCCTGAGAGCCCGGACTGGCGCTCAGGGCCAAACCCCCAAAGCCATCAGAATAACCCCAGCAGGGGGTTGGGGGCTGGGAAAAATGGAAGATCAGACCAAACACCTAAATAAAAACTACGGGAGGCGTCAGGCAAGCCTGTTTCACCTGACACAAACCCGAGCCTCCTCCCACTCGCCTCGCACAGCCCAGCAGCCACCGTGACTACCAGGGTTAGGCACTCGCTGGAGGGGGAAGAGCCAACACGAGGGCTTGGGGTGTTTCCCTGCGCCCAGATTTTATCGCTTGGCTAAGGCGGGTGGTTTACCAAGTCAAACCCGACCTCCTGCTGCTGGCCCTGGGTGGGAAGTGAGGTTTCACTCCATTTCTGAGGCTGAAAGATCACTCCGCGTGGATTTTGTGGCATTGAACCGGTGCAGGCAGGGCCACGGCTCCCCAGGGGAATGTCTCCGGTGGGTTTATCCCTTAGGAGAAGCCTGTTACCGCTGCCACCCCATCCCCAGTGAGACAGGAGAAGAACAGGGAAGAAACCCCCCCCCAAAAAGCTTCGACTCCCTCTCCCCAAGGCCCTGCCCAAGGCACATGCCAGCCCCGCAGCGCAGAGGGGTGATTCCCACGCCCCCTCAAAATCTCCCTCGGGAGGCTCGGGCACTCCAGGCACCCACCTGGACCTCTGGAAGAAGTTGAAAGTGGAGAAGTCATAGGCAGCTTTCAGTAAATGCACTTTGGGGTCTCCTTTGTAAAGGACACTTAGGCTGTAGAGCCTCATGGCGGCGTCTCCTGCTGGCCTGGGCGGAGGGAGGAGCCCAGGGTGAGGCAGGGGCCGGCAGCATCAGGCTGGGAGCCGGGACCCCCCCGAGCCCCCAGCCCTCGCCTGGGCCCAGCCAGGCCCCGAGCCACCACCCCTCAGCCCCGGCAGTGCCCCCCCCCCCCAGATAACCCAGCACTGGTATGACCCAGCCAGCCCAGGCCCCGGCCCCAGTATCACCCAGCTGGCCCAGGCCCCCGCCCCAGTATCACCCAGCTGGCCCAGGCCCCCGCCCCCAGGATAGCCCAGTCCCCGGCCCCCGGTGTGACCCTGCTAGCCCAGCCCCCAGTATAACCCACTCCCCACCCAGGTACGACCCAGCTCCCATCCCGATCTCCCCCCACCCCTCCGGGCCCGCCCCCGCTTCCCGCCCACCGGCCCGGCCCGCGGTACCGGCAGCTCCGGCCCTGGCTGTGAGGAGGCGGCGGCGGCGACGGGGAAACGAGCCCGACCCGGAAGCAGAACCGCGGCAGCCGGAAGTGACACCGGCCCCAGGCAGCTGCCACGGGGCCTAACCCGCGCTGCGCACGCGCAGGCTCTCTCCCACCCCCTCTCAGCCTCTTCACCAATAAGCGCTCAGGCCCCTCCCACGGGCCTCGCCCACCGCCACTCACCTCCCACCTCCCAGCGGGGCGACCAATCAGCGCCGGGATAGCGTCACGGGGCGGGGCTTCAGCAGCAGGCGCTGGGGCGGGGGGCGCCATATCCCGGCGTCCTTTGCGCGGGGAGGGCGGGCCACCTCCTGTGGGTCGGGGACCCCCCCGTGGGGCTGCCCCCCCTCCCCCGTGGGGTGGGGGCCCACAGGCCGGGTGTGGGTGCCCCCCCCCCGGCCCCGGGGGCGAGGACCCCTCGGCAGGGCCGGCTGCCCCCGCGGGGTGGGCACCCACGGCCGGGCAGGGGCGACTGAGCCCTCCCCGGGGCCCGGCTGGGGCTGCGGGGCTGGGGGGACCCCGCCCGGGCCCGCCCGGCGCCCCAAACCCTGCCCGGAGCCCCCTGGCTCCCCCGTGGGGCTGCCGCCCCCCCCGCCCCCCCCCCCAGGCTCCCCGGAGGACCCTTCCTTCCCCTCCCCAGCTCCGTCGCCGAGGGGGGGCCACCGCGCGCCAGCACCGGGAGGTTTTGGCGTCCGCCCGTGGCCGGGAGGGTCCTCATGCCCGCCGGGACCCCCATGAGCCGGCGTTTGCCCCGGTGCCCCCAATGCTTGGCTGACAGCATCTATCCGGGGATAAGGGGGGATCTCTGCGTCCGCGTCCCCCAAAACCAGCGCCTGTCCGCAGTCTACCACGGCGCCTGGCATTGATCCGGGGATAAGGGGGGATCTCTGCGTCCCCCAAAACCAGCGCCTGTCCGCAGTCCGCCACGGCGCCCAAGGGGGGATCCTGCGTCCCCCAAAACCTGCCTGTCCCAGTCGCCGCCCCGGCACCATCCGGGTGGCATCTCTGGAGCTTTTCCCATCCTGGGGGCACAGGGCACTTCCCAGGTGCCCTCGCCCCTCGGCGGGCGGCCGTAACCTTTGCCATCGAGCGACCGGCTCCTCTGGCCCGGCACGGTCTCCATGGGAGCGTGCTGGGTTGCTAAGCCGTCCGGTGGAGTGCTTGCCACCGCCACCAGGACATCGAGCCGTTGATATGACAACTGGAGCGGGGACACGGGTGGCCCGGGGCGTGGTGCTTTGCATGACGGGGCTAGCGGCCCCCAGCGGGGAGGGGTCCCGGCCAAGCCTCGCCGCTGCACCGGGACTTCCCCGCTGGCTGCAGGAACCCACCAGGGTGGGCTCGCGACCCCTCACCACGCTGAGAAACACCCGGCACGCTGGTGAATAAATTTACTGGTGGAAAGAAGCGAACAGGGAGAGCACAACCCACGTCCCCCTCGGCGCAAAGGACCCCGAGATGTGGGGTGAGAGGGCTGAGCCCCGCGGGGCGCCAGGGCCCTCTCCCTGCCCCTCGGTGTGAGGGGCCGGAGCCCCGGGGGGGAAGATTGGGATCCCCTGCTCAGCCGGTGCTGGAGAGGAGGCGGCGGCCGCCAGGCGTCGGATGAGATAAAGCGGCGAAAGTGGATCCTCCGGCGGAGCGAGGGACGGAGCAGCCCAGCGCCGGCTGGACGACTGCCAGGACGGGGAAGGGGGCTCGCTCCCCGGGCCAGGCGCGGCGGCGGGGTGCCCGGGGGCTGGCGGGGGGACGGCTCGGCCGCAGGGGCGGGGCGCCCCCCCGGGGTGACCCGGGGTGGGACTGGGGTGGGGGGCACCTGGTGGGCGTGGGGAGCGGCACGGATCCTCCCCGGGCCACCAGCCATCCCTGCGGCGAGGGCTGGGCACTGCCGGCCTTTCCCATGGGGCAAGGTCCCCCCCGGGGACGGAGGCAGCCAGGAGGGGAGGGCGGCTCTGGGGGCGGACGGCGGCTCCGGATCAGCCCTGATGCCGGGGGGTCCCTGTCCCCGAGGTCACCCCCCGGCGCACTCCGGGGAGGGCACCCAGTGCCGCAAGCCAGGGGTCCGTGTTTTGGTGCGCTGGGTCTTCGGCATGGCACGGGCCGTGCCCCATCCCCACGCCACCAAGGACTTGGGACGGAGCCGGGAGCGTCCGTGGGACCGCACTGCCTGGCTGGGATGCGTCCACTGCCCGGGCATCGCCGCTGGCGTCTTGCCGCCACCCAAGTGGCTGCTGCCCCTGGGATGAGGTGGGGCCCGTCACCTCCTGCGGCTGGTCATCACCTTGTCACCGAGGCGCTCAGGAGGACAGCACCCAGCTCGTCCCCGGCCAAATGTCGGCGGGGGGCAGCTCCTCCCGTCTCCTCTCCCGGATGGACCAAGCTCACGGGGCCGTGCCGTGGGTGAGGACAGCGAGACGCTTCCCCGCCGCAATGGGGACGTCCAAGGGGATGCCGAGGGGACACGGGACGCACTGGGGACAGAAGCGCGTGGCTGGCAGAGTCGGGCATTGCCGGTCACCGCAGCCTTTGGCCCCGCAGTTTCCAGCTTTGTCCCCTCTGCGGGATGCGTGGGAGCAAACAGGTTCCTTGGAAAGCTGAGAGCCAGTTTCAGTTGCATGGGAAGAGCCAAACCCTGCCGAGGAAGAGCGCAACCCCTTGTTGTAGGGGCAAGAGACGGGATGAGTGGGGGCACGCAGCGCTGGAGGTGGAAGAAACATCGGAGAAATAAAACTTGGACCCTCGGGTGCTGGCCCTGGGGACAGGGACCCTCTGGCCGCAGGTGTTCGCGTGCTGAATGGTGCCGCAGGATGGCTTCGTGCCGAATGCCTTCAGCCGACCGCTTGGGCGAGGCAGTCGAATCCAGCTCCACGCTTTTCCTGGCGGGATTTTTCTGAGGCTGAATGCCCTCCGGGTGATGGCAAACTTCCCCGCGGCGCTGCCTTGGGCTGCCCTGGCTCTGTGCTTCTCTTGGCACCCTGTCCCACCGCACCCTGGGGTTTGGGGGCTGATGGAGCCCCCGGGGTTTGGCGCCGGGACGGACCAGTGCAGACGGCTGGAGAGGTGCTGGGTGCCAGGATCCCACCCGGCTGTGGGTGGTGGCTGAACCGGGCCCGGGCGCGAGGGCTCTGCGGGGCAGGAGCTTTGGGGGCAAGGAGATATTTGGGGCGAGCCCCCACCCTGGGGGCTGGAGGCCGAGGGACAGCGTTCGGGGCTGTATCAGGATGCGCTGGGGGGGACTGGGGTGAGCAGCCGCAGGTTTGGCTGAGCCCAGGTGCTGGGTGCTCCCCCCTGCCCCGTGCTGGGATGCTCCAAACCACATCCCAAAGCCTTTTCCAGAGCGCACCCCCCCCACCCCGAAACACATCGGGAAACAGCAGCGGCCTCGAGGAAAACATCCGTCTGCCGGCAAAAGCGCAAGCGGGAGCGTTTGAAGCTTGCCCGGCTCCCGGTGACTAATGAGCCCTCTAATGCCGCCGGCTGCATCTGGCCGAGCAGCGAGCGCTCTCCCCCCGGCTCCATCTGACAGCCCGGGGCTGCCTGCCCCCAATTACGTGCCGTGGCTAATGGAGGCTGCGCCCGCGGCGGAGCCGGGGGTTGCTACGTAAAGGGTAAATAGAGGCCCTGCCTGCCAGGCGCTTCCCTCGAGTGGGCCCTGCAGCTCTCCCTGGTAGCGAGGCCAGGGAGCGGTTCCCAATAATCCTTTTTATATCCTGCCCCCCGTGCCCCCCCTCTGCCCCGGGTGCCACAAGTTGGATGGGTTGAAGATGGTACCCGCAGCTCCCGGGGGGGATACGGGGAGAGGGATGCTCCCGGGGGACGTGGCGTCCTCGTCGTGGGCACAGAGGGGTCCCCCATCCTCAGCGGGAGGCATTGAGCTCCTAAACGGCGTCGCTGGAAGCGCTCCTTGCTGGGATGGACCCTGGGATTCGGAGGGATGGGAGGTCCCAGGTCGCCGGTCCGAGCCCCTGCTGGAACGGCTTCGGCTTCGAGGCAACCATCGGAGCGGGTGGAAAATCGCTCGGGTGAAGGCGATGGCACGGGGAGCCCTGTGCCGGGGGCAGACGCCTTGCAGGCAGCACCGGGAGAGGATCCGGGGCTGCGGATTCACCAGCGCGTCCGCTAGGTCGGAGGCAGGATGGCGGAGGGATGGGACTCGGTGTTCCGGGGCGTCTGTGCGCTAAACCGGGGCCGGGGGAAAGAAAACGGGGGTTGGTTGTTGCAGTTCGGGCCAGCCGGGTCCCGTACCCTCCATCCCCCGCCGATGCCCTCCGTGCCCCCGCAGGTGGAGCGGATCCTGTCGGAGTTTCGGCTGAGGGAGGAGGACCTGAAGAAGGTGATGTACCGGATGCAAAAAGAGATGGACCGAGGGCTCAAGCTGGAGACGCACGAGGAAGCCTCCGTCAAAATGCTGCCCACCTACGTCCGCTCCACGCCCGAGGGCTCAGGTACGGCGCGGCCGGGCTGGCCCAGCGTTGCTCCCGCTCCGCCGCCGCGGCGCCTCTTCCCCGGCCCCGGCCGAGCTGGGTGCCAGAGGCTGAAGCCCCCCCTGAGCTCCCCTCACCCCATGTCCCCCCGCTCCGGCGTTGCAGAGGTCGGAGATTTCCTGTCACTGGACCTGGGTGGCACCAACTTCCGCGTGATGCTGGTGAAGGTGGGCGAGGGAGAGGAAGGGCAGTGGAAGGTGAAGACGAAGCACCAGATGTACTCCATCCCGGAGGACGCTATGACGGGAACGGCCGAGATGGTGAGCCGGGCGCGCAGGGGGACGCCCCCAACCCACGGGGGGGTCTGACCCAGGGGCAGCACAGCCCCATGGGGGGACCCCAACCCAAGGGGGGTCCAACCTAGGGGGGGGGCCCCAACCCACAAGGGGTCTGACCCAGAGGAAGGTCCAACCCACAAGAGTGTCCACAACCCACAGGGCATCCGACCCAGGGCGGGGCAGCCCCACAGGACCCAGGGGTCCAACCCAGGGGCAGGGCACCCCCACGGGGGGGTCCCCAACCCACTGGGGGTCCAAGCCAGGGGTGGGGCAGACCCATGGAGATTCCCCATCCCACAGGGGGTCTGACCCAGGGGGTCCAACCCATGGGGGGTGTCCCCAACCCACGGGGGATCTGACCCGGGGGCAGGGCAGCCCCAAAGGGAGGACCCCAGCCCACAGGGGGTCTGACCCAGGGGGAGGTCCAACCCACAGGGGGGTCCCCAACCCACAGAGGGTTCTGACCCCATGCCGTGTTTCCGTGGTGGCGTTGGTGGGTGCACCCTCATCCCCCCAGCTGGCAGAGGCCGGGGGGTGGCAGGGAGGTGGCCACACTCAGGGGACCCCCGGTGGGGGTGGGGGCCGACTGCGGGCGGTGGGAGGATGGGCTGGGCCTCCTCTCTTCCAGCTCTTTGACTACATCTCCGAGTGCATCTCTGATTTCCTGGACAAGCACCAGATGAAGCACAAAAAGCTGCCCCTGGGCTTCACCTTCTCCTTCCCCGTGCGGCACGAGGACATCGACAAGGTGAGGGGGCGGCTGGGCAGCGTGAGGACTTGGGGGGTCCCCACGACCCCGATACACCCGCAGACCCATTTTGCTCTTAACCCTCGCTCCAGGGCATCCTCCTGAATTGGACCAAGGGCTTCAAAGCCTCTGGCGCGGAAGGGAACAACGTGGTCGGGCTCCTGAGAGACGCCATCAAACGGCGAGGGGTGAGAGGAGGCGACGGTTTGTGCCGGTACCGCACCGGCAGGGGGACCCTGGCGCCCCCGGGCTGTCCCCGCGACGGGGCCACTGGAGCCCAGCGTGTCCCCGGGAAGGGCCATTCCATGCAAGTGCACAGGAGTGTGTGTGCCGAACGCATGGACCCTCGCCCCCGGGGACCCCTGAACCCCCCACTGCGGGACAGCCCGGACCCCCGGCCAGACCCCCATGGTTCCTCTCCCCTCCCCAGGACTTCGAGATGGACGTGGTGGCGATGGTGAATGACACGGTGGCCACGATGATCTCCTGCTACTACGAAGATCACCGGTGCGAGGTTGGGATGATTGTGGGTAAGACGGCCCCTTCCCGCTGGGATGCGCGGCAGGCGCGGGGGGGACCGTTCCCACCGCCCCGCTCACGCTCCCCTGCTGCCAGCAGGGGCTTGTCCTTTCGGGGGGGACACGCCGAGGACGAGGGGGGTGGCAGCGGCCCCCGCCGAGGCCTCCTGAAGTTGGGAGCGGCCCCCGCCAGACGGCATTGCCCAGCCCTGGTGCGGTGGTGGGGGCACCTCCAGGGTGGAAGGGGGGTGGTCACCGTGATGGCTCGGGTCACCCACAGCGCGGGTCTGTCCCCAAGGGACGTCCTGCTGGTGGCTCTGGCATCGAACTCCCTGGGTGGGGGCCCACGGAAGGCAGCCGGTGCCAGCCGTGCCGGGGAGCCCAGGCAGCAGGGATGGGTTTGATCCCCACAGGCTCCTTTGCCCCCCGCAGGGAGCAGCCCCCTGCCGCCCCCCAGACCCACGCTACCCCCGGTGCCACCAAGCACGTGGCCATCTGGGCTTTCCACACCACCTTGCGCCGTCCCCTCCGCCTGGGTAAACACTGTGCGGCAGCGCTGGGCTGTTTATCAGCAGATCCAGAGGCTGGGCTGCCCTCACCGCGCCCCAGCCGCAGCCCCCGGGACCCCCCCAGGGCCATCCCCGACACCCCCCGGGGCCACGCAGCCGCCTGGGGCTGGTGGGGAAGGGCTGGGGGGGAGCCATCGGCCCGAGCTGCCCCATCCGCATCGGGATGGGGACGTAGCGCTGGGAGCGCCGCCCTCTGGCCGTGGTGCTGGCTGCCCCACGGAGCCGTCAGGCCGGGAGGGACGTGGGTGTTGGGGGGTCAGCGCCGTGTGTCCCCCCCGCCCCCAACCCCACCATTACCACCCGGTCCCATCCTGGCTCCCGCTGGCAGGGACGGGCTGCAACGCCTGCTACATGGAGGAGATGCAGAACGTGGAGCTGGTGGAGGGCGACGAGGGGCGGATGTGCGTCAACACGGAGTGGGGAGCCTTCGGCGCCTCGGGGGAGCTGGACGAGTTCCTCCTGGAGTACGACCGCGTGGTGGACGAGACCTCACTTAACCCCGGTCAGCAACTGTAAGGAATAGGAGAGATCCAGTTCCTCTGGGTGTGTGTCCCCCCCCCCTGCCACCCCAGCTGTGTCCCCTCCGCCCACCCTTCTCCTTCCCCCTGCCCGCCCGCGCCGCGCCGGGCTCAGCTGAGGCTGGAGCAACTCATCGCAGGTACCCCCCAAAAGCAGGGGGGGTGTGTGTCCTTCACCCCGGCCGCCGTGCCCGTGTGCAGGGATGTGTCCGGCAAGGGGGAGGGGAAGGAAAGAGGGGGTGCGGCGGGACATGGCCCCCCCAGTCCCGGCCCTGACGGCCGCCCCCTCGCCTGTGCCCCCCCAAGCTACGAGAAGATCATCGGGGGGAAGTACATGGGGGAGATCGTCCGGCTGGTGCTGCTGAAACTGGTGGACGAGAACCTGCTCTTCAACGGGGAGGCCTCCGAGAAGCTCAAAACCCGCGGGACCTTCGAGACCCGCTTTGTGTCACAGATCGAGAGGTAGGGGGGCTGGTGGGGCTGCGGCGGGGGGGCTCGGCACCCCCAAACCAGCCCGCTGCGCTGCCCTGCACTGGGGTATGGTGTCCCAGCACCCCATGCCGGTCCAGGCCATTGGGGTGTCCTGGCACCCCACACCGGTCCAGGAGCACTGGGGCGTCCGTCCCATCACCCCACACCGGTCCAGGAGCACTGGGGTGTCCATCCCATCACCCCACACCGGTCCAGGAGCACTGGGGCATCCATCCCATCACCCCACACTGGTCCAGGAGCACTGGGGTGTCCATCCCATCACCCCACACTGGTCCAGGAGCGTTGGGGTGTCCGTCCCGTCACCCCACACTGGTCCAGGAGTGTTGGGGCATCTGTCCCATCACCCCACACCGGTCCAGGAGCACTGGGGTGTCCATCCCATCACCCCACACTGGTCCAGGAGTGTTGGGGTGGGGTGTTCGTCCCATCACCCCACACCAGTCCAGGCATGTTGGGGTGTCTATCCCATCACCCCACACCAGCCTGTCCCACACTGGGGTCCCCTGCCCCATCACCGACCTGCTCCAACCGCCCCACATTGGGGTCCCCCATCCCATCACCCCTCACCAGCCCCCTACGACTGCCCCACACAGGGTCCCCATGTCGTCCCCCTACCACCACCACCCTGACCCACACGCCCCTCTCTCCCCGGCCCAGTGACTCCGGTGACCGCAAGCAGATCTACAACATCCTGACGGCCTTCGAGCTGCTGCCCTCGGGGACGGACTGCGACATCGTGCGGATGGTCTGCGAGAGCGTCTCCACCCGCGCCGCCCAGATGTGCTCGGCCGGGCTGGCCGGCGTCATCAACCGCATGCGGGAAAGCCGGAGCCAGGAGACCCTCAAAATCACCGTAGGGGTCGACGGCTCCGTCTACAAGCTCCACCCCAGGTGAGGATCCCCGGGAGCCTTCCTCCCACCGCGGTCCCCTTCCTCCTCCTCTTCCTGTCTTGACCCCCTGGGTTTTGTTTTTTTTTCCCCCGCTCTGGCAGCTTCAAGGATCGCTTCCACGCCACGGTTCGGCAGCTGACGCCCGGCTGCGACATCACCTTCATCCAGTCGGAGGAAGGCAGCGGGCGCGGGGCCGCGCTCATCTCGGCCGTCGCCTGCAAAATGGCCTGCATGATGGGGCAGTGAGAGAGGACTCGGGCGGAGGATGAGGATGAGGATGGCGGGGGGGGGAGGCCAGTGGTGCCGCTCGGAGCCCTGCGCGGAGGAGAGACGGACGCGGGAAGGGATTTGCCGCCGGCGAAGGCGGCTCCCGGCTCCCCAATAAATGGGGTCTGCGGGGACTTCTCCTCCGGGGCCGCTTGAGCGGGAGCTCCTCGTCTTCCTCGTGCCTGCAGGGAGGCCCCGCCATGGGGCTGCCCCACGCGTGTGGGGCAGCCGAGGGTCGTCCTGCGCCTCCCCATGCCCTCCTCCCTGCTGGGGACCCTGCTGCAGGGAGCGGGACTTCCAGGGGCCCCCCCAGCCCCTTTGCTGGGACCGAGACCCCCTTGGGGGGGGGTGGCTGAGAGATAGGGGGCTGGTTGGGGGGTGCTGGGGGGCCGGGGGGGGGGCAGAGACCAACTGGGGGGCGCCAGAGCTGTGCCAGGGGTGCCGGGGCACCGATTTTCCGGGATCCTCTCCAGCTTTGTCCCCACAACAGGGACACAGTGGGGGGGCAGACCCCTGCTCCCCCCAGCAGCAGGACCCCAAAACCCCGCGCGCACCCCAAAGGTGCGCCATGGCTCAGCCCCCTTCCCAAGCAGCCAAAAATAGCGTGTGTGTCCCCCCCCGGGTGACACCGGCCTGGCCTGCGTCCGGCACAGCCCAGCAGCCTCAGCGCCCGGTGCCAGCACCAAGTTTGGCCTCGCCGCCCACCGCCGCCGTTGCCTGGTTTAGCTCGGGGAGATAAGGGGGGGGATAAAAGCGGGGGCGCCCCGGGGACCCCCAGCCTGGGGCTGCAGCAGGGATGGTGAGTGGGGCTGGGGACCCCCCCCAGGCGCCAGGGATGGGGGCACCCCGGGGTGGGGGTGCTGCAGGGGGAACTGGGGGCACCCCTGGGGTGTTGGGGTCCCGCCGGGGGTCTGGGGGCAGCCCAGGGATTTGGATCCCACTTTGGAGACCCCAGGGTTTTGGGGCTCTGGAGGGCTGTTTGGGTTCCCCAGAGCGTCCAGGGCAGGGTTTTGGGGTCCCTCCGGGATGCCTGGGGCACCCCATTGCGTTGGGGTCCCCCAGAGGTTGGGCGGAACCCTTGGGGGGGCCCCTGTGGGTCTGAGGCACCCCACTGTGTCAGGGCCCCTCTGGGGCCCCCCCGCAGGGAGTGGGGCTCTGGGGCGGGGGCCAGCCCGGGGGGGCCACCGGGGGTTTGGCACCCCGGGGGGGCCCCGGGGGGGGGGGGGTCCCTGTTCTGATTGGTTGCTACCAGAAAGGCAGCCTTGAGCACTGATTGGTGGCCGCCCTCAGCTTGCAGGATTCTCTCTGTTCTGATTGGCCAGGGCCAAACAAAAGGGATTCTCTGCACTCCGATTGGCCGGGATCAAAAAAAAAAGGGGGGGGGAAGGGGGCTCCCTGCGCTCCGATTGGCTTGGACCAAAAAAAAAGGGGGGGAGGGGGGCCTCCCTGTGCTCCGATTGGCTGGGACCAAAAAGCGATTCCCTGCGCTCCGATTGGCTGGGACCAAAAAGCGATTCCCTGTGCTCTGATTGGCCAGTGCCAGGCCAAGGCTTCCCAGCGCCCTGGTTGGCTCCCGCAGGCGGGCGGGCCGGCGCAGCACGGCTCCGCCAGCGTCTTCTCCATGTTCAAGCAGTCGCAGATCTGGGAGTTGGTGATGGGGCCGGGGGGGCAGTCCCAGGCTGCGGGGGGGTAGGCAGGGGGGGGGGGGTCCCGGGCGGGGGGGTCCTGGAACGGGGGGATCCTGGGGCAGGGAAGGGGGGGTCCCAGGGTGGGGGGTTCCCAGGGTGGGGGTCGCATGGTACGGGTTCCCAGGGTGGGGGGTTCCCAGGGAGGGGGTCCCAGGGTGGGGGGGTGTCCTGGAGCAAGGGGGGTCCTGGGGCAGAGGGGATGCTGGGGCAGGGGAGTTCCCAGGGTGGGGGGGGATCCTGGGGCAGGGGGGGTCCCAGGGCTCGGGCCCCCTGACCCCCCCACCCGCTCTGCTCCAGGCCTTCAGCTCCATCGACCAGAACTGGGATGGGATCATCACCAAGGCGGACCTGAAGGAGACCTACTGGCAGCTGGGTCAGCACCGCAGCGGGGACGGGGGCAGCTTCGGCACCAAGACGGGGTGGTGACGGTGACAGGGGACAGTGACAAGCGTGGGACGGTGACAGTGCACGCAGTGTGCCAATTGCAGGGACAGGGGCGTGGGGGGGCCGGGGGGACAACGCGGTGCCAGGCATGGGGCAGTGACAGTGCCACATGAGGGGACAGGGATGGTGCTGAGGGTGGGGACAGGGACAGTGCCAAGGGACAGTGCCAAGCCCAGGGCAGCGGCAGCCGGGGCCACCCGGGCGCACAGAGGGAACCAACGTCCCAGTGCTCCAGCTGCCATCTCCAGGGGCACCCACGCCCTCAACCCCCGCCCAGTGCCACATGGCCTTGTCACCATGTGTCCCCCCCCCTCCAGGGAAGACGAATGTGAGCGACAAGGAGCTGGAGGAGATGCTGAAGGAGGGGAAGGGGCCCATTAACTTCACCGTCTTCCTGACGCTCTTCAGGGAGAAGCTGAACTGTGGGTGGCCTTGGGTGGCCCTGGGTGGCCCCTGACACCCCCCAACACCCCCTGACACCCCAGGGGTTGGCTCCAAACCCCACCTAATGCCCCCCCCCCCCCCAGGCACCGGCCCCAAGGAGTCCATTCTCAACGCCTTCAAGCTCTTCGACCCAGCCGGCACCGGCACTGTGAACAAGGACAAGTGAGCGGGGGGCAGCAGGGACCCCTTGGGCACCCGGCCGGATCCCGCGTCCCCTGGGGTGGGGACAGGAGCCAACCCTGGGTTCAGCCGTTCCCTCTTCCTGCAGGTTTAAGCAGCTCCTCCTGACCCAGGCGGAGAAGTTCTCCCCAGAGGAGGTGAGGCAGCTCCTGTGGCTGTCACTGGCCCCTGCCCACCCTGTCCCCTCAGTGTCCCTGCATGGGGGGGGGGGGAACAGGATGCCTGGCTCCTCACGTGTCCCCCAAAATCCCTGTCCCCAAGGTCCCTGGGTGCCCACCCTGTACGGCCCCATCCCTGTGATCCCAAACCCCATCCCCTGGATCCCATGTGCCCACAGGGGCCCTGTCCCCAGGGCGCCACACCTAACCCTGCACAGACCCCATCCCTGGGGTCCCCATGAACCCCCACGTGGCCTCATTCACCCCAGGTGGCCCTGTCCCCAAGATCCCTGTGTTTTCCCGATAGGCCCCCCCCCCTCCCCCCCCCCCGGGCACATGTCCCCATGCAGGTGGAGCAGCTGTTCGCGGTGACACCCATCGACGTCTCGGGGAACATTGACTACAGGTCCCTGTGCTACATCATCACCCATGGGGACGAGAAGGAGGACTGAGGGGACAGCGGGTCCCATGCCCTTCACTCTGGCCAAATAAACCACCAAATGAGGGGAACTTGTCCGTCCGTCCGTCCGTCCGTCTGCAGCGGCCCCGGGGAGGGAGGTGGCTCCATTCAGCCTGAGCTTGGCACCCTCGCGAGGCTCCCGGTGGCCCCGTGGAGCGAGTGGGGCCGGGGGCCGGGGGGGGGGGGGGGGGGGGGGGGGCGTTCAGGGTTCAGGGTTCGACACTCGGGGCCGGCTGCGGGGCTGAGCCCTGCGGAGACATGGAAGGAGCGGTGAGCGGGGGGTCGTCACCCCATCACCCCCAGCACGGGGGCCAGTAGAAGGGGCTCCCCCCCCTTCCCTCCCCCCCCAGGATGCATTTTGGGGTCCCTGACTCACCCCCAGCCTATAGGGGTGCAGTCAGGTTCCCTTCCTGGAGGCTCAGGACCCCCAAGTGCCCTCCCACCCTTGGGGCAGGTGGTGGGGTGTGGGATATGGGTGTGGGAATGGGGGGTGTGGGATGTGGGGCGTGGGAACAGGGGGTGGGGGAACGGGGGGTGTGGGAACGGGGGGTGTGGGATGCAAGATGGAGGTGTGGGGTGCAGGATGCAGGGTGCAGGATGTTGGGTGCAGGACATGGGGTGTGGGACATTGGGTGCTGGAGGTTGGGGTGGGACACGGGGTGCAGGATGTGGGGTGCAGGACATGGGGTGTGGGACATGGGGTGCAGGATGTTGGGTGTGGGACACGGGGTGGGACTGGGCGGGAGGGTGCAGGATGCGGGGTGTGGGATGTGGAGTGCAGGACATGGGACGCGGGATGTGGGATGCTGGGCACGGAACATGGGGTGCAGGATGCAGGATGTGGGGTGCAGGAGGCGGGCGCGGGCGGGCGCTGACCGGCTCAGGCCTGGCAGAGGCCGATGGCGGCGCAGGTGTCCTGGGGCTGGTCGCCGTTCTGCAGCGCCTCGCTGATCTCGTCCCCTTGGCGGCCCAGGCGCTTCCCCAGGGCCCGGCAGGCCTTGCCCCCCCCCCCCCCCCCGGCCCCGGCGGCGTCAGCGGGGCGGCGAGTGGGGTGCCAGCCCCCCGCCCCGGCCGCCCCCCTCACCTCATCGGGGTCCTCGCCCACCATTGCCTTGATCTGCGTTAGGATTTTGGTGCACAGGCTGCACCGCTTCCCCTTGCCCGGCGCCGTCGCGTCATCTTCGGCCACAGCCCACTGTGGGGGGACAACGGGGACCCTCAGGGCTGGGCTGGGCCCCCCAGCACGGCCCTGGTGGAGGCGGGGGGCTGCCCCATGGCTGGCGGCGGGGCCGTGGGGCAGTGGGGCTGGTGCTCACCAGGGCCAGGCTGTCCCAGAGGTTGCGGCAGTATCGCTCCCGCTGGCACCGGGTGGCCGTGGCCACGTCCTGGCACCAGGACTCGGGGCCGCCCTGGCAGAGCTCGTCGGGGACTGCAGCCTGTGCCACTGAGTGGGGACGGGGAGCACGGCCACATGTCACTGAGGTCCCTGTGTGCCCCAGGGGTGCCCAGACCCCATCCCCACCAGCCCTGGGTGCTTGGTCCCACTCAGCCCCATCCCAGCCATCCCTCCTGCCTGTCCCCACATCCTCCTGTCCCCCCACCCCTGGGTACCCATCCCCACCCAGACCCTGTTCCCGCCATCCCCAGGTCCCCCCCGCCCCCAGACCTCGTCCCCACCGTCCCTGCACGCCTGTCCCCACAAGGACCCTCTCCTGCCACCCCAGGCTCCCCACGCCGACCCTGTCCCCAGGCACGGTGCCACCCAGGCTGCCATCCCCGCTGTCCTCCCCATCCATCCCCATGTGTCCCCCTCCCCTGCCCCCTGGGGTGCCCGTCCCCCTGCTGCCCCCCCCTCTGCTGGGACGTGGGGCAGGAGGGACCCCCGTTACCTCCCACCGCCACCAGCACCAAGAGGAAAGCGGCAGCCATGGTGAGCCCACTCGGGAGGGTGACAGTGGGTGAGAGCAGGTGACAGCGGGTGACAGCAGGTGACAGCGGGTGAGCCGGCTGTCCCACCCCAGTGGCTTTTATAGCCGGGCGAGCGGGCTGTGGGGACGGCCGCGCCACTCAGCGCCGCCGAAACCCAAAAAGCCCTTAAAATGGAGCTCACCAACCCCCTTCCTCCCTCGCACCTCCGCCCTCCGCCCCCGCGGCAGGAAGGGGAGAAGCGGGGGGGTGGCCGGCCCAAGCCCCGGGGCCCCCCGAACCCCCCCTGAGCCCTCGCACCCCCAGCCTGCGGGAGCGGGGGGCTGCCGGTGGCCCCAAACGCCCAGCTCGCCTGGAGCGTGTGCAGGGCCGGGCCCCACAGGGGGTGCCCCCCCAGCCCCCCAAAGCGTGAGGTGGGAGGCGGGGGGCCTGGGGGCTCGGCGGGGTCCTGGGGGTCTGTCCCGGTGTCCCCTACCAGGCTCTGTGAGGTCCCAGGGCTCGGTGAACCCCCGGGGGGTCGGTGCTGTCCCCTCACCCCCCCTGAGCAACGCCGGTCCCGGTGTCCCCTCCCCGGGGCCCCCCCCCGCCCCCTCCCCATGGCGGCTCCGCGGTGCCGGGCAGGCGCCCCCCGACCTCTGACCCCTGACCTCGACCCCCTGGGGGGGCCCGGAGGGGGCTGAGACCGGGGGGGGGGGTGGGGCTGCTGCCTTCTGGGGGGCCCGGGCCCGGGGGGGGCTCCCGGGGGACCCTTCGGCCTTCTGGGGGGGCCCGGGGGGGGGGCTGTCCCGGGGGGGGGGTGTGGGCCGCTGCGGGGGGCTGCGCAGGGCCCATTTGAGGGGGGTCCCAGGGCGCTCCAGTGGCCGGGGGGGGGTCGGGGGGCCGGGAGGGTGATTTTGGCGGGGGGGGCAGGGGCGTCTTGGGGATTTCCTGGCACCAGGGTGAGTCTGGGGGTGCCCTGGTGGGGGGGGCAGGGAAAGGCCTGGGGGGGTGGGGGTTAGACCTAGACCTGGTTTGTGTTTGGGGGGGTGAGGGGGTCAGTTTGGGGGTGGGGGGAATTTGTGGCATCTCGGGGTGACGGTGACGGCTGAGGCGTGCTGGGCTTGGGGCTCTGCCGCCTGCCGGGATCCTTCATCTCCCCGTTTGCTTTCCAGCCCCACCACTGCTGCCCGGCGCCCACCATGTTTTCGGAGCAGGCGGCCCCCACGGCGCAGGGTCTGCTGTCCCCCCCCTCCACCGAGGCCTCCACCTTCGCCAGGGTGCCGGTCTCGGTGTACGCTGACCACTCCCAGCCCTTCCGGCTGGCCGAGCGCAGCTTCAGCCGCCAGTACGCCCACATCTACGCCGCCCGCCTCATCGAGATGCGGCCCATTCTGGAGGAGCGGGCACGGCGGAAGTGGGGTAAGTCGGTTTGGGGAGTAACCCCCCCACCTCACCCCCCACATCTTTGGGAGAGGAGGGCAAAGCCGCACAGCCGGTGCGGCACCCATTGGAAGCTCTTTGGTGACTTTTTGGCACATTTTGGCCGTCGGTCCCTAAGCTTATGCGTGTGTTAGGGGCCCAGTAACACATGGGTGTTTTTTTGGGGATGCTTTCTCTGCTGGAGGGCATCCCAACGCTTCCCAAATCAGCTTTAAACATCAGCTATGGGGAGAAAACCCTTTTTTTTTTTGTTGCTCACCGGGCTGCCAGGAGCACGAGGTTTGTCAGGGCAAGGGGCTGGCGGGCGCCCTGGCCAGGAAGTGGGGGGGGTATGAGGGGGGCTGTTTTCTCACCCAGCGAGGCCGCCTTTCGCGGTTAGCGGGTGGGATCCTCGCGCTAGAGAGTTTCCATCTGAAGGCGTAACGGCAGCGCTGGATGAAGCAACCGCCCCGCCGCCGCCGGGGCGCAGTGGTTGAGCTTCCCGGCAGGCCTCGGCACGGCACGTGGCCCCCCCTGGCGTGGTAAAAAAGCCTGTTATTGAATTTCACCCTCCCAGGCCAGTGAAACTTTCGGCTTTGCCCTTCTATGGAGGTTTCTGGGCCGGCCGCTTGTTTTTCTTTCTCTGCCCAGCCCCGTGGGCTGTGTGGAGCGGAGGGGGAGTGAAGCCCGCGCCGGGCTGCACTGGCTCTGCTGCGGATGTTGTGCCTTGGCCGTCCGCCCTGCGCCGTAATCCTGGATTTTGCCGAGGGTGACGGGAACCAGCGGTTTTGTAAAGCTCCGCTTCCCTGAGTCACGTGGCGGGACAAGATTTCTGGGGTTTGTCTCCCAGCGAGAAGCGCCTGCAGGCAAAATCCGGAGAGCGCAGCCCCCTTCCCCCTACACAGAGGCGTTTGGGGGGTCAGAGCCAAGAATAAGAAAGGAAAACGGGGTTGTTTTTTTCTGGCTCCGAGTGTTTGCATTCCTGGGATGGATGAACCCGTGCTTCCAGCTCCACTGTGCCCAGGGTGCCTGTGATCGCAGCAGGGCGCTTTCCGCCGGGCCAGGAGTCACGTTCAGCAGGCGCGTGATTAGCGAAGGAAGAGTTTGGGGGGGGGGGGTGGAAATGTCACCCCAGGGAGGAGCTGGCGTGGCAGTGGGCTTGGGCAGCGTTGTGCTGGGAGAGGAGCCCGGCAGCTCTCGCAGCACCCGCCCAGCCCAGCAGCTGGTCCTCTTCCCTCCAGGAGGCTCCCAGGATGGATGGCTTCACAGGTTGATTTAAACGGGGGGGGGAAATAAAAAGTCTCATGGGCACGTAAAGGACGGGGCTGAGGCATCTCTGGGCCCTTGTGGGTGAGGTGCGAGGTCTTGGGCTCCGCTTGCGGTGAGGCAGATGCGTCCCCAGCCCCAGAGGCGAGGAAGTGCTGGGGCTGCAGTGCTCTCTGTGCCCCCCGAGGCACGTGGTGGCCCCCCCAGCCCGTGTTCCCTGCTGGGTCCCTGCCTAAAGCCTGGGGACAGGGACCTGTCTGCACCTTTTGGGCGGAGGAAACCCTCCCACACTCCTGTGTGCTGGGAGCTTCCCAAATGCCCGGCTGTGATGGGGATCCTGGCTTCGAGCAGGGATCCTGGGCGGAGGATCTGGCCCCGGCAGAGGCAGAGGTCAGATTTTGGGGGTGGTGAATGATCTCTCCTGCCTGTCAGATCCGAGTGGGGTTTGGGGTTGTCTTCTGGATGGGGAGCAGGAACACCAGCCCCTCGCACCCCAGGGCAAGAGCACTGGTTCTGCGCCCAGGCAGGACAATCCCAGAGCCGTGCACCCTTCCTTCCCGGGCAGAGCTGGCCCTGTGGGCCCAGCGGGAGCTCTGCGCGCTGTCCTGAGACCCCAGACCCCAGCGCGACCCAGCTTTCCCCTCCCCCTCGAGGCAGAGGAAATGCCTGCAGGCAGTGCTGGCGCTCTGGTACGCTCCGCTGGCCCCATCTGGCCTACACATGTGGATTCGGCTCCGTGCCTTGTGGAAAAGCAAGGGTTTGCGGCCAGCCTCGAGCCTTGCCTGCCCTCGCAGCTGCCCCCGCGGCCGGCTGAGCCCCGCTTCTCTCCGCGCAGGGGATGGCGTGGCAGTGAGGAAGCTCTGTGAGCTGCGGGTGGGCGAGAAGTGCTGCGTGGTGGGGACGCTCTTCAAGGCGATGCAGCTGCAGCCCTCCATCCTGCAGGAGATCAGCGAGGAGGTAACGGCGGGGACGTTCCCTCCCGTGGGCCCCCCCCACTCCTCCTCCACGCGGCTTGGGGGGGACATGCCAGCACACACCGGGAGCTTGGCCGCTTCCCATCGCTTCCCTCGTGCCGGCTGTGGCTGAGCCAGTGGGAAGTGCCAGGGCTTTGACCCGGGGTGCCGGGGTGTAATCTCCGTGCCTCCCCCATCCCTAAACGCCACCAGGTTTGGTGCCACCCCTGTGTGCCAGCACACATCGTGTATGCGCCTGCTTGGCGCTGCTTTTCCAGCCCTTGGAGGGTTTGGATCCAGTGGGGTTGGCAGAGGAGGAGGATGAGGGGGGCGTCCGGGGAAGCTCGGCGTACCCGTGCTGTGCTGGGGGCCCGTCTGCTCCCCGCCGGCTCGCAGGGAGCGCGTTGGGAAGTTTGGAGCCTGCTCGTCACGGCATGAGGTTAGCACCATGCCTGCTGGGCAGGGTTCAAAGGCAGCGCGGCGCTTGCCCGGCCAGTGATTGCAAACACGTTTCCCGAGGCGAGCCAGAGTGCCGTCTGGCTGAGCCGCTTCCTCCTTGCCCAGGGGAGCCGTGCTCATGTTTGCTACGCCGGGGCGCTGCGGGGAAGCGTTAAGTGAAACCAGTTCATCTGGGCGGCACGCAGCGGCGAGCAGGGGGGGGGCCCGGCGGTGGGCCACCCCGCGATGAGCTGATCCTGGAGGACGAGCTGCAGCGGATCAAGCTGGAAGGAGCTGTCGAGGTGCAGAGGCTGGTGACAGGTAGGGGACGATGGCTCCTTGGTGGGAGCCACCTCACGGGCCCTGGCCAGGGGCTGACCGCCCGCTCTCTGCCGTAGGGACCGTCTTTGCCGTGTACGGCTCCGAGCAGGACAATGGCAAGTTCCTGGTGGAGGATCACTGCTTCGCCAGCCTGCCCCGGCCACTGCCCTGGAAAGGCCCCAGCTTGGACCAGTGAGTCTCCGCAGGGAGAGGAGCAGGGCTGGCACCACAGCCCCCGCCGCGTCCCCAAGCACCATTTTCCCCGTGCGCCCATCGGTGCTGAGAGAGATGGTGGGCGGGGGCTCCTGTCCCCCCACCCGGCTCTCTGCTGCCCCTCGGCGTGGGCAGCCCCAGCCTCGCCATGCAGGCATCCACCTCTCCGCCTAGGTTCGTCCTGCTGGTGTCGGGGCTGGGGCTGGGCAGCGGGAGCGGCGAGGCCCTGCTGAGCACGCAGCTGCTGGTGGACGTGGTGACGGGGCAGCTGGGCGCCGAGGGCGAGCAGAGCTGCGCTGCGCAGATCTCCCGTGTCATTCTGGCGGGGAACCTGCTGAGCGAGAACACGCAGAGCCGGGACACCATCAATAAGGTACGGCAGGGAAGGGGTCTGCAGCCTCCAGTGCGCTCGCCGGGGCCCAGGCTGGCACAGGGAGTCCCGTGGAGGTGGGGAAGGAGGAATCGGAGAGGGCACAGGGTTGTTCCGTCATCATCTGCCCACTGACCCAGGCCAAGTACTTGACCAAGAAGACCCAGGCTGCAAGCGTGGAGGCGGTGAAGATGCTGGATGAGATCCTGCTGCAGCTTTGTGTGAGTGCTTGGAGGGGGATAGGGTTGGCCCGGGGCTTGGCTGCCTTCTGGGGGAGGGAGCCTGGCTCCCAAGCCAGGGCCACAGCGCTCTGAATTCATACACTCAATGTCATGGAATCGTTTGGGTGGGAAAAGCCCTTTAAGTTCCCCCAGCCCAACCGTTCCCCTACCCCTGCCATCCCACCCCCAAACCCTGGCCCTCAGCACCACCTCTGCCCAGCTGTTAAACCCCCCCAGCTCCCCCAGCCGCTCCCCAGCAGCCTGGGGCTCCAGACCCCTCCCCAGCTTTGTTGCCCTTCTCTGGACACGCTCCAGCCCCCCCAGGTCCTTCGGGGAGGGTGGGGCCCAACCCTGACCCCAGCAGTCGAGGGGTGTCCCCCCCAGTGCCCAGCACAGGGGCACGGTCCCTGCCCTGCTCCTGCTGGCCACACCACTCCTGATACAAGCCAGGATGCCGCTGGCCCTCTTGGCCACCTGGGCACCCTGCTGGCTCATATTCAGCCACCTGGCGACCAACCCCCCCAGGGCCTTTTCCGCCGGGCAGCTTTCCAGCCCCTCTGCCCCACGCCTGGAGCGCTGCGTGGGGTTGTGGTGACCCCAGGGCAGGACCCGGCCCTTGGCCTTGTTGACCCTCACCCAGTTGGGCTGGGCCCATGGCTCCAGCCTGGCCAGGTCCCCCTGCAGAGCCCCCTCCCCCCCAGCAGATCCACACTCCCCCCCAGCTCGGTGCCATCTGCAAACTGACTGGGGGTGCGCTTGATCCCCTCTGCCAGCAGCCCAGGGCTGGGGGGGGCAAACTCCCCTTCCTGGCCCCCAGCTGCCCTTCAAGCACCGCATATGGTGCCGTGTGGGGATGCAGCAAGAAGGGGAGGCAGCACACGGCCCAGCTTCAGATCCCTGTCCCGGCATCTGGTCTCTGCGGTGAAGCCAAGCGGGGCTTCCTGCGGGGAAGTGGCAGGAGCCAAGTCAGGGAGCAAGGCGGAACCAGCAGCGAGCCGGAGCCGGGCCTTTGCCCTGAGCCCCGTCACAGAAGGGTGGTTTGGCCGTCCCCGGTAATCCCCGCTCTGCCCACAGACCTCCGTGCCCGTGGACGTTATGCCCGGTGAGTTTGACCCCACCAACTATACGCTGCCCCAGCAGCCGCTGCACCAGTGCATGCTGCCCCTCGCCAGTGCCTACGCCACGCTCCAGCTGGTCACCAACCCCTACCAGGCCGACGTGGATGGCGTCAGGTAAAAGCAACCCGGTGTGCTGCCTGCTCTGCGGCAACGGCTGCTGGCGTGGGGTCGTGGGGTGAGTTCTGGCAAGTCCAGCCACCCAAGTCTTCTCCTTCCCAAAATGTTGTAGGTTTTTGGGGACATCGGGGCAAAATGTCAGCGATATCTTCAAATACAGCAGCATGGATGACTACCTGGAGATCCTGGAGTGGACGCTGCTGGCGGGACACATCAGCCCCACAGCCCCTGATACCCTGGGTAGGGCAAGAGCTGGGTGGCTGCTGAGGCTGGGGGGGCGTTTGCCCTCCAAAGGGGTGCAGGTGTGGCTTCCCCTCCTAATTTCCATCCCTTGCAGGCTGTTACCCCTTCTACAAATCGGACCCTTTCATCCTCACCGACTGCCCTCACGTCTACTTCTGCGGCAACGCTCCCCGCTTCCAGTCCAAGCTGCTCAAAGGTGAGTCCCACAGCCTGTGTGCCCCCCCAATCCTCGCTTGGGGCTGGGCCCCCGCACCGGGGTGCTGCCTGGGGGCTCATCCGCCTGCTGCCCCCCTGTCTTTGCAGGGGAGGGCGGGCAGCAGGTCCTGCTGGTGACAGTGCCCGCCTTCAGCACCACGCAGACCGCCTGCCTCATCAACTTGCGCAACCTCAGCTGCCAGCCCATCACCTTCTCCGGCTTCGGTGCCGAGGATGATGACGGGGACATGGAGGTCGGGCACTGACTGAGCAGGCAGAGCATGGACTCGCTAAACCCCCAGCCTCTTGGAGGGTCCTGGCACCCAACACCTTCCTGTCATCCTTGTCCGCCCTCCCGGGAGGGCGGCACAGAGCTGCCGTGGGCACGGGAAAGACGAGATGCTCGTACCAATATAACTTGATTTATTTGTGTAACAAAAAAAAAAAAACCAAACGTGTGGAGGGGACAGGGGCTGCGCCTGCCTCCATGTGGGCCCTGCCCTGGAGAACGGGACCACCCCTGCCAACCCCGCTGTGCCAGGGGACGGGGATGGGGCGAGGGCTGGGCCCTGCTTCGCCCCCTCCCTTGCCAGGCACGGGCTGGCACTGCCCAGCCCCGAGGGACAGGGCAGCGCGGCCTCTCCTGCCCCGGCCCCGCGAGGCCGGGGAGACGTTAGAAGCGGATGCCGGAGCCTGCGGCAGGCGAAACCAAACCGGCCGCGAGCATCTGGCCCTGGCTCGAGGCCGGAGCGAGGGGACAAGCGTGTCCTAGTCGCCAAAGTTCACAGTGTAGGTCTCGGCCGTGGTGAGGGGCTGTGCCGTCCCTGTGCCCAGGTCCCAGGCCTCCGTCTCGGTCACCAGCTCAGTCACCACCTCTGTTTCGGTCTCTGTCTCCCAGGTGCTGGCCGTGGGTGCCTCTTGGCTCCAGGGCACGTAGGTAGTGCTGCTGAAGGGGAAGGGCAGGGCCGTGGTGGGCGGCTGGGCTGTGGGGCCGCTGGCGGCCGTGGTGGCATTGAGACGCCGCAGCCTCATCTGCTGCCGGAGCCGCATGCGGTGCCGGAGGCGCATGCGCAGG
The DNA here is from genome assembly GCA_034008185.1 of Gorsachius magnificus. Taxonomy (NCBI): domain Eukaryota; kingdom Metazoa; phylum Chordata; class Aves; order Pelecaniformes; family Ardeidae; genus Gorsachius; species Gorsachius magnificus. Next base: position 224,853 of record CM067100.1, read on the forward strand.
CGCATGCGTTCGCGGGGTGTCATGGGGCGGCCAGGCACGATGCGGCGGATGGGCCGGTTCCCGTTCATGGCCATGATCTCCCGGATGCGTTTCCAGTTGGAGCGCGACAGGACGAAGTTGCACTGGGTGGCCCCGATGTCGTAGAAGACGTTGCAGGTCTTGACGCTGGGGTTGTAGCCCTCGGCCCGCGCCGAGACGCGGTACTCGCCCGGGTTCAGGATGCGCCAATAGTCCCCGCCACTGGCTGCGGACAGTGGGGGCGTGGTGTGACGGTGGCAGTGGCGGCAGAGCGCTCCCAGCACCCTGCCCCGCAGCCCTACCCTGCGCCCTACCTGTCTTGATGTTGTGGTTGATGCCCCCCACAACGATGGTGGCGTTGGCGATGGGCTCTCCCTGCTGGTCCGTCACCAGGCCCTTGATGCCCCGATGCACCTACGGGAGGAAAGGGGGAGGAGAGGCACGGCGTGGGGCAGGCAGGGCGGCCCCCAGCCCCCTGCCCGCCGCCCCCAGCACTGACCTGCTCCATGAAGGTGAGCAGCGACTCCTTGTTGTTCTCCCACTCCTGCCGCAGCTCGCTCTCGTGGGGGAACTTGTCGCAGCCCAGGTAGACGGAGAGCTCCAGGCAGTTGGTGTGCAGGTAGCTGAAGTCATTCATGCCTGCAAAACAAACCACCAAGCACCCACCCAGCCACTCGCTCCCGCTGTCGGAGCGGGCAGCGCGGCGCCGTCCGCCATGGCACCCACTTACTGCCAGCCCGGGGGTGCCACTTGGCCCCCTGCACGATGCCCATGGCGTTGGTCATGTCCTGCGTGTGGCAGCCCCCGCGGAAGGTCTCCGTCATGGTGAGGTGGGCTGAGGCGTAGGAGATGGCGAGCCAGCGGCCGGGGTTCATCCTCATAGTCGTCGGGTGGGCGAGGGGCGGCTGCTGGCGTCTCGCTGACGGGCCGGGCCGTGTCGAAGGGGTAGGACACCAGCTTCTCCCCGCCCTGCAGGTTGGCTCCCAGCACAAAGGGGTTCTTGTCCATCCACGCCATGACGGCCCGCGTCTCCACCGCCACCTGCCGAGGCGGGCACAGCACCGTGAGACAGCACCTCCACCCCGCCGCCGCGCCCCGCGCCGTGAGACACCACCTCCCCGCCACCGCTGCGCCCCGCGCCGTGGCTCACCGTGGCCTCCTCGGCCAGGTAGTGCTCGGGGATGGGGATGTGGTGGTTGGGGAACTTGTGGGGCACCAGCCTCCGCTCCTCCGCCGCCCACAGCGCTGAAGCCAAGTCGGGGAAGTTCTCAAAGAGGTCGTAGCCCTCCTCCGTCCAGTGGCCCAGCGCCCAGTTGCCCAGCTCGGAGCCCTGCGGGCAGCCCAGGGCAGCAGTGAGATGGGGGGCTGCATCCTGCTGTCCTGTGCCCCCATCCCATCCCCTGCCCCCCCGTCCCACCCCACCGCCCCCCATCCCATCCCCTTCCCCCCCCGTCCCACCCCACTGTCCCCCATCCCATCCCCTGCACCCTGCCCCACCCCACTGCCCCCTGTCCCATCCCCTGCCCCCCATCCCACCCCACTGCCCCCCATCTTATCCCGTGCCCCCCAGTCCCATCTCACTGCATCCCATCCTATCCCGTGCTCCCCCTCCCCTGCCCCCCATCCCATCCCCTGCCCCCCATCCCACCCCCGCCCCCCCCTATCCCATGCCCCCCCGTCCCACCCCACCACCCCTGTCCCATCCCACTGCCCCCCCATCCCATCCCACCAGCCCCCATCCTCTCCCATGCCCCCCTGTCCCGCCCCCCATCCCATCCCCTGCCCCCCCCCCACTCCCACACCCCCATCCCCGTACCGCCTCGCGGGCCAGCTCGTAGCCGTCAGGGTTGAGGGAGGGCACGAGGTGGATGCGGGTTTCGGTCACCAGGCTCCGCACGCGGGGGTTGCCGTCGTGGTACTCCTTGCACAGGAACTGCATCAGCAGGAGCAGCAGCTCCCGGCCCAGCGCTTCGTTCCCGTGCAGCCCCGCCGTGTACCTGAACTCGGGCTCGCCTGCGGGCAGCGCGTGGGCAGGGGCAGGGTCAGGGCGCTGCCTGCGCCCCGGGGACCGCGGCTGGGGCCTCCCCCCCCCCATCCCCTTCCTTCCTCACCCGTCTCGTGCTCGCCCGGGTTGTCGGAGATCTCCATGGCGTAGATCTTCAGCCCCCGCGAGCTCTTGCCGATGTTGTAGATACGGGTGATGGTGGGGCACTCCTCGTTCACCACCTTCATCAGCTGTGGGCGCCACAGGAGGGGGGCAGGCAATGGGGGCTTTGCTTGGGGGGGCGAGCCCACCCCAGGGAGGAGGCCACCCCAAGAGAAGGCCACCCCACAGAGGAGCCCACCAGCATGGAGGTGCCCACCCCACAGAGGTGCTCAACCCATGGAGGCGCCCACCCCACGGAGCTGCCCACCAGCAGAGGTGCCCACCCCACGGAGCTGCCCACCCCACGGAGCTGCCTGCCCCCTGGAGGTCCTCACCTGCCTCATGTCCTTGTAAGTGTGGTGGCGGAAATCCAGGTTGTCGGTGGAGGTCACCTCGTTCTGCTGGGCGTAGTAACTGCTGACGGCTGCCGAGGGGACAAGGACACGGGGGGGGGGGGGGGGGCAGGGAGCTGTGAGCCCTCCCAGCCCCCCCTAGCCCCCCCAGCCACGGTTTTGGGGTGCCTCTTACTGGAGAGGGGGCAGCCCAGGACCTCAAGGCGCAGGCAGAGGCTGCCGTTCCACGTCTGGGGGTAGATGCGGATGTGGGCCACCATGGGCTCGGGGAACTCTGTCAGCACCGGCGTGTCCTTGTCCACATTGCCGTAAAACATCTGCCGGGAGGGGGGGGGATGTGACGTGTAGGGAGAGGGTCCCTATCATCCCTGTCCCCCCCCCCCAGCCCGTTTTGGGGTCCCGTACCATCTCCTCGTAGCCGTTGGTGTACATCAGCCAGTTCTGGCTGTCGTTGCTGAAGCCCACGTAGAAGCTGGTGACAAAGTCCTCACTGCGGGAGGAAGGGGACAGGTTGGGAGGGGTTGGGGGGTCCCCCCAAGCTGCTCCCCCACCCCGTGTCCCCGAATCCGTCCCCTCCCGCTCGGCCCCATACTGGATCTGGGAGTCGCGGCCCTGGGTGATGACGCCGGTGAACTTGGTGGTGCGGCGGGTGTCCACGGCCGGACCAAGCCCCATAAAGAAATCGCCCGTTGGGCCGCCTGGGGTGGGGACGCGGGGGGGCGGGTTGCGGGGGTGCCGGGTGTGTGTGGGGGGGTTGCCGTGGGGTAGGTGACCCTCACCTGCATGTTGAGGCGCCCGCGCTGGGCACCCAGCCCATGGCGCAGCATGGAGGAGGCCAGGATCTGGTCGTCCTCGATGCGGTGGGACTCCAGGCCGATGGGGGGACACCCTGGGGACAGTGGGGGGGTGGGGGGGAAGGTGACAGGCATCCCCCCCCCAGCAGGGTGCCCGCTTCCCCCCGGGACGGGGACACTCACTTGTCTTCTCCTCCGGAGGGGCCCATTCATCCTCGTCTGGCTCCCACTTCTTCCCCCCTGGCTTTTTGGGTTTTCCTGGAAAAGGGGGGGTGTGAGGGGGCAGAGGGCAGGGGGCTGGGGGCGAGGGGACGCGGGGACCTGGGGACACGGGGCTGGCACCCACCTTTGCGGTCCCGGCCCTTCTCCTCCACCCAGGGGTCCTCCTCCTCCTCCTCCTTGCTGCTGCCGCCTTTCTTGGGCTTCCCTGGGGCGGGAGAGCAGTTGCTGGGGACGTGCCACCCGCCTTGGGGACATGTCACCCACCCTGGGGACATGTCACCCGGCCTGGGGATGTGCCACCCACCTCGGGGACATGTCACCCGCCCTGGGAACATGCCACCCTCCCTGGGGATGTGCCCCCGGGGACATGTCACCCGCCCTGGGAACATGCCACCCTCCCTGGGGATGTGCCACCGCCTTGAGGACATGTCACCCCCTGGGACATGCCACCCCCCTGGGGATCCACCTGCCTGGGGACATGCACCCGCCCCAGGAACTTGCCACCCATCACCGGGACGTGCCACCCACCCTGGGGTCATGCCATCTGCCCCATGGACATGTCATCTTCCCCAGGGACTGCTACCCACCCCAGGGACATGCCACCCACCCTGAGGACATGCCATGTACCCCAGGGACTGCTACTCACCCCAGGGACATGCCACCCACCCTGGGGATGTGCCACCCACCCTGGGGACATGCCACCTGCCCTGGGGACGTGCCACCCACCCTAGGGACATCTCACCCACCCTGGGGACGTGCCACCCTGCCCGGCCCCCAGCCCCTGCCCGTCTCTCACAGGGCTTGAGCTTCTCCTCGTCCGTCTCCATCTCCTCCTCTTTGCCCGGGCGCTTCCTGGGCTTGGGGGGGGGGGGGGCAGCCCGTACTCCACTGCGGGTGCAAAGGGGGGGCTGGGACACCCCTCTGGGTGCGGGGGTGGCAGCGGTGGGTGCCACCAGTGCCCCACGTGGGGCCGGGCAGGGCTCCCCAGGGGTGGGTGCCCCGGCCCCCCCCCGCCGCTCGACACTCACGTGTCAGGGCGCTGGAAGCCATCCTCGTAGTCCCCTTCGGTCACCGGGCCGGGCAGGGGGGGCGGCTGGGGGGGGGGCACCTCCGGCTTCCCTGGGGGGGGGCAAAAGAGGCCGTGCTGGTGATGGGGGTACCCCGTGTCCCTGGGGGGTCCCCCATGTCCCTGTGGGGCCCTGTGCCCCTGTGGACCCCCCCATGTCCCTGGGGGGTCCCCCATGCTTCTGTGGGGTCCCTGCACCCCTGTGGGACCCCCCCATGTCCCTGTGGGGTCCCTGTGCCCCCGTGGGACCCCTCATGTCCCTGGGTCCCGCGGTCCCTGCATCCCTGTGGGGTCCCTGTGGGACCCCCCATGTCCCTGTGGGGTCCCCCCGTGGGACCCCTCATGTCCCTATGGGGTCCCTGCATCCCTGTGGGACCCCCATGCCTCTGTAGATCCCCACATCTCTACTGTGCCCTGGGGGTCCCCCATGTCCCTGTGGGGTCCCCCATGCTTCTGTGGGGATCCCTGTGTCCCTTGGGGACCCCCCATGCCCCTGTGGGGTCCCTTACGCAGTCCCCATGCCTCTATGCCCTCCCCGTGCCCACCCCAGCTGCGGCGTCCCCGTACCCCGGGCTGATTTTGGGGGTGGGGGGTTTCTTCCTGCTCGGGGGCTTGCGGGGCTTCTGCTGCCGCCGGATGTACTCGACTGGAGACAGAAAGAGGGGGTGGCACTGATTTTGGGGGTGGGGGGGGGGGCACCCCCTCCCTCCTTTCCTGCAGGCTGGGGGACCCTGGTGGTCGCCCCCGCCCCGGCACCGTACAGTCCTCGTAGTCCTCCCGTTCCAGCTGCTCGTTGTAGTCCAGCGTTGGTGGCTCCAGCTCCTCAGGGACCTCTGCGGGGAGGGGGCATGTGGGGAAGGGGTGTAGGGGTGACCCCAAGGTGCAGGGAGGTGACACTGGGGTGCAGGGAGGTGGCCCCAAGTTGCAGGGAGGTGGCCCTGGGGTGCAGGGAGGTGGCACTGGGGTGCTGGGAGGTGACACTGGGACTCGGGGAGGCAGCCCTGGGGTGCAGGGAGGTGGCACCAGGGAGCAGGGAGGTGCCCTGGGGTGCAGGGAGGTGGCCCCAAGTTGCAGGGAGGTGGCCCCAAGACCAGGGAGGTGGGGGGGGCCCGGGGGGGCCCCAACTCCCCGGGGACAGGGACATGGTGGGGGGCTGGCGGTACCCCCCAGCCCGGCCCCCCCTGCAGCCCCACGCCAAAAGAAAATCCCATCGGGGAGGAAGACTGGTGGGGACGGAGCGGGGTGACTCCCGTGGGACAAAGCCCAGCCAGCCGTGGGGTGCCACCGGGAAGCTGAGCGGGACACAGGGTGACCCCATGGTGTGCCAAGCCCCCTGCCCCCCTCCCCCCCCAGCCCGGCTGGTGGTGAGATTGGGCCCCCCCAAGACTCACCTCGGCCACCTCCATCCTCATCCTCCTCCTCGTAGGGGGAAGGCTGCTGCGGGGACCGGGGTGTCCCCACATCATCCTCGCCCCATAGGAGCTGTGGGGTGGTGGGGGGCTCCTGGGGGGTGGGGTCGGGGCGGTTTTGGGGGTTTTTTGGTGGCCTTGGGTGGCTTCTCCTTGGGCTTTTTGGAGCCTTTTGGGGGTTTTTCGGAGCCTTTTGGGGGTTTTTCGGAGCCTTTCGGGGGCTTCTCCTTGGACTTCTTGGGGGGCTTGTCCTTGCCCCTGTCCCTGTCCCTGTCCCTGTCCTTGTCCTTGTCCTTGTCCTTCTTGGAGCCCCGGGGTCGCTCCTTGGGCTTCTTGGTGGGTTTGGGAGCTTTTTCCTTCTTCCCTTTCTTGGGTCTCTCGGGCTCCGCCAGCCGCTCCGGGGAGCCTGGGGAGGGGGCAGCCGCCCCGCCGCGGGGTGAGAGGCGCCCGGGGGGTCCCGGTCCCCCCCGCCGCCGTCCTCCGCGGGACCCCGGGGCGGCCCCCACCCGCGGTGCCGGTGCCGCTCGCTCACCGGTGCCGGTGCCCAGGTCGGTGCGAAAGCCCGGGTCGGTGCCGAAGCCCAGGTCGGTGCCGTCCCCATCGCCGCGTCCGCAGCACCGGCCCCGGCCCCGGCCCCGGCCCCGGACAGCCCGGGCGGGCGGGCTGGGGGCGGGCGCAGGAGCCGGGGGCGGCACCGAGCGGCGGCGGGGCCGAGCGGGACCCGCTCAGCACCGGGACTGAATGGGACCGGGACTGAACGGGACCCGCTCGGCACCGGGACGAACGGGACCGGGACAGCCCCTGAATGGGACCGGGACTGAACGGGACCGGGACTGAAAGAGACCCGCTCGGCACCGGGACTGAATGGGACCGGGACAGCACCGGGACGGTACCGGGACTGAACGAACGGGCCGGGACAGCACCTGAATGGGACCGGGACTGAACGGGACCGGGACTGAACGGGACCCGCTCGGCACCGGGACTGAATGGGACCGGGACAGCACCGGGACGGTACCGGGACAGCACGGGGCGGAACCGGGACTGAACGGGACCGGGACTGAAAGAGACCCGCTCGGCACGGGACTGAATGGGACCAGGACAGCACCGGGACGGAACCGGGACTGAACGGGACCGGGACAGCACTGGCACTGGGATGGCACCGAACCGGCACTGACCGGGCACTGGCACTGCCCCGGCACTGAACGGAACCGGGACAGCACCGGGACTGAACGGGACCGGCACTGAATGGAACCGGGACTGAATGGGGGAGCCACGCGGACTGGCTCTGCCCGGGCACTGGCACGGAACCGGCCCCGGCACCGACAGCACCGGCACCGCCCGGGGACTGGCACTGCCCGGGCCGCCTGCACGGGGACCAGCATGGCACAGCCACTGGTGCCCAGCACTGCACCAGCCCCGGCGCTGCACGGGCACTGGTACGGGGTGGGAGCTGGCGGGGCGCTGGGTGGGGACTGGCACTGCACCAGAGCCACGCGACCACGTCACCGCCGCACGGGCATCGACGGTGGCACCGGGCGGGCAGCGGCACCACATGCAGTGGGGGCACCGGCACCGCACCGGCACGCTGGCGCTGTGCAGGCCGCAGCAGCACTGACCCCCTGCGCGCCCACCGCAGGCGTTGCACGTGGCGGCACCGCGCCCTGCGCACCGGCACCGCGTGCGCACGTGGCCCTGGGCACGCGCCACGGCCTGGAACGGAGGCGCAGACACCGCCTGGGCGCACGCGTACGCGCACCCATCCTGCATGCGGGGCGCGCGCCGCGCATGGCCCCCGCACACGCGTGCCCATGGGCGCCGCCTGCGCGGGGGTTCCACGCCCGCACACGTGTCATACGCATGGGGTGCACGCACACGCATCACCCCGCCCCCCCCCCAATCCCCCCTGCCCACCCCATTCCCCGGGAAGGGGGGGTGGGACGGGGCGCCTGCCCCTCCAGCTCCCCAGGGTGCCACCCATGGGTGCCCCCCACCCGCCCCGGCCCCGCAGGCTCCCCGGGCCGTGCGGTGGGGCCACGTGGCGGGCTCAGGCCGCCCGCGCTCGTCACCGTGTGCGCCCCCCCCCCGTGAGTCACTTCCCAGCAATGCTGTGGCTGGGGCCTGTGGGGAGCTGGGGGGAGGCTCCCGCCCTCCCCCCCCCCCCCCCCCCCCTTCCCAACCCCCCAGTCCCGTCCCCCAGTACAGCCCCCCCCTCCCCCCAGTACAGTCCCCCTCCTTCCCAGTACAGCCTCTCCAGACCCCCAAACCTGCCCCAGTCTCCAGGAGGGCAGAGGCCTGCAACCCCCCCCTGGGGGGCACTCAATCCATTGGGTGACAGTGGGTCCCAGTGGGGTGGGGGGGGGTCCCAGAAGCAGGGGGGTCATGGAGGGTTTCGGGCTCCCAACAGAGTGGAGGGGTCCTGTGAGGGTCCCAGCAAGGTGGGGGAGCCCCAGCGGGGGGGGGGTGGGGGGGTGGGCAGGAAGGTGGGGGGGGCCCAGGAGGGTGGGACAGTCCCAGCAGGGAGGGGGGTCCCGGGATGGGGTCCTAGGAGGGTGGGGGGGTCCCCAGCAGGGTGGGGGTCCCAGGAGGGTGGGGGACCCAGCAATGGGGGGAGGGGGGGTCCCAGCAGGTGGTTGGGTGTCCCAGTAGTGGGGGGGTCCCAGTGTGGTGGTGGGATCCCAGCAGTGGGGGGGGGGTCCAAGGAGGGTGGGGGTCCCAGAGGGGAGGGGGACCCCGGGGGGTGGGAGGGCCCAGCAGTGGGGGGGGGGGGGGGGCAGGGCTTGGTGCCCCCCCATCCCCAGTGTGAGGAGCCCCACTCGAGGCCCTGTGCCCCCCCCAGGGTGCCCACGCGGGGCCAGGCCCGCCCCCCCCCCGTCCCCACCCTTTCCTGCCGCCTGAGTCACCACCACTGCCTTCCGGGTGCCCTGCGGCTCTTGGGGCGTCTGTCTGTCCTGCCGCAGCTCTTGGGGCGTCTGTCTGTCCTGCCGCGGCCTGCTGCCGTCCGTCTGAGCGAGGAGCTGTCCGACTGTTGGGGTGTCCGTCTGTCTCTCTGGGGTTGCGGCTGGGGGGGGGGGGGGGGTGTCTGGCAGGGTGTCTGTCTGTCTGTCGGGGTGTCTGGCAGGGTGCGCGTCTGTCTGTTGGGGTGTCCTTTGCGGTGTTTGTCTGTCGTGGGGCCGGGGCCTTCCAGGTGTCCACCTATCCATCGGGGTGCCTGTTTGTAGGGTGTCCGTCTGTCCTTCCAAGTGTCCAGCTGTATGTTGGGGTACAGCTGCCCATGGGGTTGTCTGTCTGTCTTCTTTGGTGTCCATTTGGTGTCCATTGGGGGGGGTCCATCTTTTTTTGCAGCTTTGCCTTCGTGCGTGGGCATCTGTCTTTCTGGGTGTCGCCCTATCCTTCTGTCTGTCCTTCTGGGTGTCCAACTGACCATCAGGGTGTCTCCCTGTCCTTCTGGGTGTCTGTTGGGGCATCTGTCTGTCCTTCCAGGTGTCCATCTGTCCATCGGGGTGTCCACCTGTCTGTCCTTCTGGGTGTCGCCTGTCTGTTGGGTGTCCCCCGTCCTTCTGGGTGTCTCTTGGGACATCCATCTGTCCTTCTGGGTGTCCATCGGGGTGTTCCCCCGTCCTTCTGGGTGCCCCTCTGTCTGTCGGGGTGTCCGTCTCCCTACTGGGGTGTCCTTGACCCCTCCATCCATCTCACGGTGTCCCCTCCACCCAGGTCCATCCCCCCCCCCCCCCCCCCCCGCCCCCCCAGCTCCGCCGCCCCTCGCCCCGCATGGTTCCCCCTTCGCCCCCCTCCCGGGGCTGCATATCTGGCGGGTGGAGAAGCTGCGGCCGGTGGAGGTCCCCAAGGCAACCTGGGGCACCTTCTTCTCGGGGGACGCCTACCTGGTGCTGCACAACGGGCCGGACGAGCGTGCCCACCTCCACCTCTGGATGGGTGAGCCCCTGGGGCAGGAGGGTGGGGGTACAGGGGGGTGTGGGGGAGCGGGGGGCTCAGCGCTGGCTGCCGCCGCAGGCCGGGACTCCTCACAGGACGAGCAGGGTGCCTGCGCCCTCCTCTCCACCCAGCTGAACGCGCTGCTGGGCGAGCGCCCCGTGACGCACCGCGAGGCGCAGGGCAACGAGTCGGATGGCTTCATGGAGTATTTCCCCCACGGCATCACCTACGGTCCCCCGATGGGGGCTGGGGTGCTCCCACCCCCCGGCCCCTCCCCGCCCCGCCCACCCCGGGTGCTCAGCATCCCCACCTGGGTGCTCAGCATCCCCCCAGGGTGCTCAGCATCCCCCCGTGGGTGCTCAGCATCCCCACTGGGGGCTCAGCATCTCCCCTCGGTGCTCAGCATCCCCCCTGGGTCCTCAGCATCCCCACCAGGCTCTCAGCATCCCCCCCGGGGGCTCGCATCCCCCCCGGGTGCTCAGCATCCCCCCGGGTGCTCAGCATCCCCCCCTGGGTGCTCAGCATCCCCCCGGGTGCTCAGCATCCCCCCTGGGTGCTCAGCATCCCCACTGGGTCCTCAGCATCCCCACCAGGCTCTCAGCATCCTGGATGGGTGCTCAGCATCCCTGATGGGTGCTCAGCCTCCCCAGTGGGTGCTCAGCATCCATGCTGGGGGCTCCACCCACCGTGCCAGCATCCATGGGTGCTCAGCTCCCTGCTGGGGGCTCACATCCACTGTGCTCAGCATCCCCGCTGGGTGCTCAGCCTCCCTGCTGGGTGCTCAGCATCCCGATGGGTGCTCAGCCTCCCCGGTGGGTGCTCAGCCTCCCTGCTGGGTGCTCCGCATCCCCGATGGGTGCTCAGCCTCCCCGTGGGTGCTCAGCCTCCCTGTGGGTGCTCAGCCTCCCTGGTGGGTGCTCAGCATCCCTGATGGGTGCTCAGCATCCATGCTGGGTGCTTGCCATCCCCTGCTGGGTGCTGGGCACTCCCCCCGGGCACTCAGCACCCCCGTGCTGGCAGGAGGGCGGCGTGGACTCGGGGTTCAAGCCCACCCGCCCCGGCGCCGGCCCTGCGCACAAACTCTACCAGGTGAAGGGCAAGAAGAACATTCGGGCCAGCGAGCGGGGCCTGGGCTGGGCCAGCTTCAACACCGGCGACTGCTTCATCCTCGACCTGGGCCAGGTGGGTTGGTGGCCACCCTGGTGGCCCGGGGGAGGCGGGACAGCTCCGTCCCCGCTGTCCCTCTCCCTGTCCCCCAGAGCCTGCTCGGCTGGAGCCTCCTTCTGGGTGTCCGGCTGTTGGGGTGTCTGTCTGTCTGTCAAAGTGTCCATCCTGCCATATGGGTGGCTGTGTGGTTTTCTGGGTGTTTATCTGTTGGATGTCTGTCCATCCTTCTATCAGCCTGTTGGGTTGTTTGTCTGTCCTTCCAGGTGGCCGTCTGTCCTTCCAGGTGGCCATCTGTCCATAGGGGCAGCTGTCTGTCCATAGGGGCACTGGGGGCCTTGGTATCCTTGGAGATGTCTGTCTCCTGGGGTGCCCATCAATCAGTTGGGGCACCCCCCCATCCATAGGTGTGGTTGATGGTTGGGGCCTGTCCATCTGGGTGTCCATCTGTCCATTGAGGCACCCATTCATCCATCTGGGTGTCTGTCTGTCTGTCTGTCTGGGTGTTCACCTGTCGGGGAGTCCATTTGCCCATCTCAGGACATCTCCCTGGGCCAGCGACTGCTTCATTCTTGACCTGGGCGAGGTGGGTTGGTGGCCACCCCGGTCAGCGCTGTCGCTCTCCCTGTCCCCAGAGCCTCTTTGTCTGGTGCGGGGCCAGGTCCAACGCGCTGGAGCGCAGCAGGGCGCAGGAGCTGGCCGCCGCCATCCGGGACGGCGAGCGGGGTGGCAAGGCTCGCCTGGAGATTGTGGCGGACGGCGAGGAGCCACCTGAGATGCTCCAGGTATGCCGGGGCCCCCATGTCCCCACTGGGAGGAGAGGGGGACCTGAGAGCTCCCGGAGGTGGCTCTGTGACACCCCCTGCCTCTTCACCCGGCAGGTGCTGGGCCCCAAGCCCACCTTGCCCGAGGGCAGCCCCGAGGAGGACACCGTGGCCGATCAGAGGAACGCAGGGGCAGCCATCCTCTACAAGGCAAGGCCACCTCGGGGCACCATGGTGGCCCCAGGGCTGGGCAGAACTGAGTGTCACTGTGGTGGTTCTGGGACTGGGCATGGCCAGGGGACACCATGGTGGTCTTAGGAGCTGGGCAATGGTTGGGGAGTGAGGGGGCATGGCCGGGGGGGGGCCCTAGGGGGCAGGTGGGGGAAGCTGTGGTAGCCCCAGGGGGGATGTAGAGCTGGGCATGGCCAGGTGACACTGGTGGCCCTAGGAGGTGGACATGGCCAGGGGACACTGTGGTGGTCCTAGGAGATGGACGTGGCTGGGGACACTGTGGTGGCCCTAGGAGGTGGGTGTGGCCAGGGGACACTGTGGTGGCCCTGGGCTGGTATATGAGGTCAGGCATGAAGGGGCCATGATGGGGCTGCCATGGTGGCCCCATGGTGACTTCCCGGCCACGGGCAGGTGTCAGACGCGACGGGGAAAATGAACCTGAGCCAGGTGGCCACGAGCAGCCCCTTCAGCCAGAGCCTGCTCTGCTCCGATGACTGCTTCGTGCTGGACAACGGCGCCGGTGGGAAGGTCTACGTCTGGAAAGGTGCCTGGAGCTGGGGACATGGGGATGGGGATGGAGGCTGGGACAGGGGCCACCCCCGGAGTGGCTCTGACCTCCCTGCCCACAGGGCGCAAGGCAAATGAGCAGGAGCGGCAGGCGGCCCTGAAAGTGGCCGAGGAGGTCATCGCCCGCATGGGCCACCCGCCCCAGACACAGGTGGGTGCAGGTAGGGAGGGGTGCTGGGATGCTGGCACAGGCCATGTCACCCCGGCCCCCCCGGCCCTGCCCGCAGGTGGAAATCCTGCCCCAAGGCCGCGAGACGCCGCTCTTCAAGCAGTTCTTCACCAGCTGGAAGTGAGGGAGCGGGGCCAATGCCAGCCCCGGGCGTCCCCCAGCTCCTGCCGGCCGTGCCAGCACCCCCCCGCGCGGTGTCCCCGTGCCAGCCCCGCCCCCCGCCCCCGCCCCGTCCACATTACCATGCCATCCCTGTTCCCATGCCATCCCCATGTCCATGCTATCCCTTCCTGCCATCCCCATTCCTGTGCCATCCCCATGCCATCCCCGTGCCTGTGCCCAGGCCATTCCCATCCCCAAGGCTGTGCCGTGCCCACTCCATCTCTGTGCCCACACCGTCCCCATGCCCACACTGTCCCCATGTCCACATTGTATCCCCATGCCCACGCTGTCCCCATGCCCATGCTGTCCCCATGCCCACACTGTCCCCATGCCCCACACTGTCCCCATGCCCCACGCTGTCCCCATGCCCACACCATCCCCATGCCCACGCCATCCCCATGCCCACACCATCCCCATGCCCACACCATCCCCATGCCCACCCCATGCCCCATGCCCACACATCTCCCCCCCTCCTGTGCCCAGGCCTGGGTGAATAAAGCATCGGAGTCCCCTGTCTCTGCTGCGGTGCCAGCCCTGGGGGACACAGGTGGGGCTGGGGACAGGAGGGGACGCAGTCAGGGCAGGGCCATGGCAGCGTGGGGGCGATGGCGGTGGTGGAAAGACATCCCCAGCACCCCCCCTCAGCATCCTGTGGGGCCACCTGTGTCACGAGTGCACCAGGCCTTGGGCCCACGGGGTGACACTCGCTGCCATACGGTGTCCCCAGGGCCTGGCAGCACCCGTGGGTGTCACGGTGACCGGGGGTCCTGCCTGAGCACCCAGCCCCAACACGGGTGGGAGGTGGCCTGAGGCACCTGCCCAGCTGCCAGCCCTGGGCCTCCAGTGTCCCCACAGCCCCAGTGTCCCCAAATCCCTGGCGTCCCCAAACCGGCCCCCCCAGGCCCACCCAGACCCTGGGGCCCCCGTACCTGCCTGCTCATTTCTGCCAGCCGCCACCCCGGCCACTGTTCTGACGGACCTGAATCATTAGCGCTGGGGCTAATTATTTATTTAATTACCCCCGCCTTCGCTCCCCTCTCTGGAGCACGAGCCTGGTGGCGATGACCGGTTGTGACAAAACCACGGCGATTCCCACGTTGACATTAGGAATACGTGAGCCAAAATGGTGGCGTTTCCCCCCCCCCCCAGGAACCGCGCGGCCGGATCCTGCTGCGGCCATCGCCATGGAAAAGCCCTTTTATTGTCACTGGGAGGGATGGGGATGGCATGGGGGGGGGGAAGGAGCCCCTGGGACCCCCACTTTGGGCTCAGAGGAGCCACCGCATCCCCCAGCGCCCGTAGGAGGGGTGGGCGAGCCGGGACCACCGGCATCTCCCATCTTCTACTTCTAAAGCAAGATGGAGGAAAGAAAATAAGTGTGTGTTGGGGGGGAAGGTGGCAGCGGGGCTGGGCTCTTCCTCGTTCACAGTGAATTTGGGGTGTTGGGGGGAGGATCCCACACCCCCCCCCTTCCATCTCCTCCGCAGGGAGCTTGCTGACTGCCAAATCCCTGCAGCAGGGTTTAGGGAGAGGGAAGGGTGGAGAAAAACCTTGGGAAGCGGGGAGGAAAAGGGGGGGGAGACGCTGGGGGCAGCCCCGGCGGCGAGCAATGGCACTTGGAGACAAAATAAAGAAATAAAAAGCCACACATCGCTTCGAAGACATCTGGAAGGAGCCGAGCGCCCGCAGCGGGGTGGGGGGGAGCAGCTCTGGCCCCCGCAGCCCCCCCCTTTACTCGATCAGTTCCACATAGTTGGCAGGGAACATGCCGAAGTGGCCATCGGGGCCATAGCCACGCCACCAGCCCTCGTCGATCATCTCGATGTTGGTGATGATGTTTTCTGGATCAAACGAGATCTCTGTGTCATCAGCTGGAATGAGATGGAGCGAGGGAATGGGGGGGGGTGTCAAAACAACCACCCTGACACCCAAAGGAGCCCCCCGCCTGCCTCCTGATGTCCCCCCCTGCCGGGACACGCTGTGCCAGGCCGGCAGCCCCCGTGCTGGACACCCCCTTGGGCTTCCCCGGGGCTGCATCCTGCTGGAGCCCAAACCCCCGACAGCCCCTTCCCGCAGTTTTTCAGCTGGAGAAAGCAGGAGCGGCTCGGCCCTGGGGTGGGATGCGATATGGGGGTAGAACGGGCTCTGAGGCGGGGGCGGGAAGGCAGGGGGGCGACTGAGACTTAGGGGAAAAACCGAGGAGCCACCGGCTTCCCTCCTGCCTTCCCCAGCTCCAATTCGGGTGGAAGATGCACCCTGCCAGGGGGTCGCCCGGCGTGACGGGGGGACGTCTCCCGTCCAGCTCTCGGGGAGCAGACGGGGCCCAGCAAACCCAGTTCGGAGGAGAGCCGGAGCCCCGCCGCGCTTACCGGCCTGGTAGTCGTAGAGCGCCCGCGCACACAGCCCCTTCCCCACCAGGTCCGGCTGCTGGTACCCAGCCTGGTACTGGTATTTGGCATCGTCACCTTGGTCCTTCGGGAAAGAGAGGGGCAGAAAGGGGAGTTACAGCCGGAGCGGCACCGTGCCAGGCAGCTCGCGCGTCCCCAGCCGCAGCGAGGGTCTGCGCTCCAGGGTTGTGCCACCCTGAAAATGCGCGGCACACGGGGCCGATGTCGCTCCCGCTCTGCTTCTCGCAGCCCCGCTTTGGGTTCCCGGGCGGGTTGGGAGGTGCCGCACACCGGGAATTGCAGGAGAAAACTGGGAGGGAGGAGAACACCACTGGGCAACACCCCGAGGTTCAGATCAGCCCCCCCCAAGCCTCAGAGAACTGTGTGCAGGGGGGTCCCAGATGCCCCCCACCCCAGCTCAGGGGGCTCCAGGCGGCTCTGCCGGGACAGGAGCCTGCCAACCCCTCGGAGCGAAGGCGCCCGGCTCTCCGCTTTGGCTCGCAAACCAGCACCGATCCTGCAGAGCCGGCGGCCCAGTGGCCAGCATTGCAACCAGAAATGCCGGAGCCCGGCAGGCGATCCCTCGGGATCCCCGCTGCGGACAGGGGCTCGTCACCCCCGCGCTCAAGCCCATTGAAGCTGGATGAGCTCCGGCACCGCTTTTCCAAGTGTTTCTCCCTCATTTGGAGACCTGAGCTGGCTGCTCTTTGCTTTTCTTTGGTACAGGGGGGCCGAGGTGCTCCCTCAGCCCCTCTCCCGCTCCCTGGGAACCAGACACTTCCAGACTAATTTGGGAATGAGAGAAAATGCAGGAGCTTTGCAATGCTTGTGGGGCTGGGGGAGGAATAGAGGGGGTGGAAGCCAAGTGGCCACCACATCTCTGAGGGAAAGGCCGGAGCATGGCACAACCCCGCTATTAGATGCTGGAGAATCCGACGCCACACCAGGAATAGCTGGGCTTTGTCGGCTCTGGGGCTCCAGGACAGGGGCACCCGGTGGAGCACCCCGGGGCACGGGGCGACGGGGGCTCAGCACCAGCAGCTCCCACCGTCAGCGCCGGGAAGGGAGGCAGCCACATCCCCTTTCTGCACGGGTGCGACCGGAGCGCACATGAGCTCCGGGGTTTTTTGGTTTTTTTGCTTTTCCTACTGATTTTAGCCGGGCTCGGAGTGCTGGAGGGGGTGTTTGTACCCAAGGGGACGAGGCGCTCGCAGGAGGGTTCCAGACTCATCCTAAAAGATGAGGCACAGCCATGCCCTCCCGCCTGAGGATCCTGGCCAGCTCCCGGGTCCCCTTCGCCCCCCGGGGCCCCCCCCATGCCCCAACCTGAGGGGGTTCTTCATAGATGGCCGAGGGGTCCGGTGGCTCCTTGTACAGATTTGCCTCTTCTGCCTGGGAAGCCGGGACGCTGGAATTGTACCCGATGTCTCGTCCTGCAGAGGAAACACACGGGGATCTCCGTCACCAAAGCCTCCTCCATGCAGCTCCCGCTCCAGAACTTCTCCGAGCTGGATGTTGCCTGGGTCTCCTGTCCGGCAGAGGGTCCAACGGGGGCGCATGGGGGTTTAGCGGCACGATCAAAAGGATGAGGGAGAGATCCAGGACAGCCGAGAGGGAAAGGACTAAGCTCGCTCCAGCTGAGGAAAGCCAAGCTGGCGGGGAAGGCTCGGCGCAGGGACGCTGGCCAAGAGCAGCATCTAGCGGCGGCTCAGCCCGGGCACCGCCGGAGCTCGGCCCTGGCCCCCCCGGTCGCTGGGACAGAGGGGACAGAAAGCAGCAAGGAGCTGCTCCGAAGCAACCCCTGGTTTTGCTCCACCGGAGAAAATCTTATTCCTGGCGGTGGCGTTTTGCTGATCCCAGGCATGCCAAGGGTTCGGTTTGTCACCAGGTACAGCCTGGCTCCTTTGGGAAGAGGCAGCTTGGGGGTTGTTTTCCCACTTTCCGAAGCTGCGGAGCAGCCTGGGGAGCGGGGGACACGCCAGCAGGGCCTTGAAGCCACACAGCCCTTCGAGGACAAGGCAACACCTCCCTGCCACCCATGGGGAGACCTTCGGATCGAGCCAGCCCTCCTCCGGGCTCGCCCTTCCCACCCAAACCCCCCAGAAGGGGCCGGAGCGTCTCACCCCACGCAGAGAGAAAGCTCCGTAGCCCAGCGCCCTCGGCCCAGCGCCGGTGGCCAGGGCAGCGATGCCCGGGGACCCCTGCGACGGGCACGGAGCCTCTGCTCTTCCCTGGGGTGGAGAAACCCAGCCCTGCCCGACCGCGAGAGCCGGCTGCCGGCCCCGCGCCCCGCTGCCCCGAGGGACATCGCGGCGGGGCGGGGGGGGGACAACACCTCCTCTGCTGGGTCCCAAGGGCATTTTTGGAGAGGTCTGAGTGCAAACCTCAAAGCTGCTGCAGCGGGAGGGCTGGTGAGGGGCTGGGGGGGGGGGGGGGGGGGCACATAGCTGAATTTCAGCCCTCAGCCGGGGGGTGCCCTCACCCCCTCAGCCGCTGAACCTCCTGTCGTGCCCGAGGAAAGGAAGGGACCCAGGCACCAAGCAGCCGGAATTCCCCTCCTTCCCCAGGCTCCGCATCACCCTCAGCCCTCGCCGTCCCCCCCCCGGCTGCAGACAAAGCCTGGGGGGTTCTGGCCTAAAGATCTGCTTGCGCCCTGCCCGGGGCACGGGGGGAAACAAAACCAGAAACTCGGAGCCTGGCCTCAATGCGCTGGATTTTGGGGTCCTGTTGGGAGAGGCGAGGGGAAAAGCTTTGGGTTAGGGCGCGGAAGCAAAGCCACGCACCTTCTGCGGGCACCGGCGAGGCTGGCGGCGACCCCCACGAAGGGGCGAAGGAGGCTGGGGGAGCATCCCGGGCGGGAGAGGCAGGGCTCGGCACAGAGTTCGCCTCCTTCTGCAGGAAAGGGCTGCGAAGTTTGCCTGGAAAAGGAGCCGGAGGTGCTGCAGGAGCCAGGCGGGCACCGAGGCTTCCAGCCGCACGGCCACCGCCCTGGGACATAGCCACCGCTCTGTGCCGCAGCAGAGCCCACTGCCTCCTAAGCAGGATTTTCCAGCTCTAATCCTGGTCGTGGCAAACTAGTTTGTCTACTGGTTACAGCCACAGCTGCGGCCAAGCGGGACAAAAAAAAAGACGGAACTTTGGGGAGGACGAGGGGCTGGAGGGCACCGCCAGCCCAGGCTCCCTGCAGGGATTTTGGGAGCAGCCTGGAGATCACTGGCGTGAGGACGGGCAACTGGGAGAGGCAGGATTCAAACTGGTTGCCGCTGGCCTCCTAAGCCAGGGCATTTTCCTTTGGCGGGGGGTGAGCGTTCGCGCTCATCCCCCCCCTCCCCGAACCCAAACAGAAGCAAAGCAGGCGCTTGGGGCCAAGCCCTACCCCAGCGCCGCCGCGAAGAAGCACCCAGACCCCGGGCCTGCAGGTGTCACCGGCACCAGGCCACTCGCCTTCCCTTCCTCCACTGAAAAACGTCGAATACCAGCACCAAGAAGGGAAATCCCGAGGGATTTCTCACCCTAGGGAAGCAGCCTCCCCGCCCCCAGGGTGTTCGCCTCCGCCAGAAAGCGTCGCCCGCGCCCCCATCACGAAATAAGAAGCGCCAAGTCCAGGTTCATTCAAGCTGTGCCCAAGGGGGCCGAGCTGAGGAGGGGACGTTCGTCCCAGGACACCAGCGTCCCCAGGGGATTCCATGGCTCTTCCAAAGGGCCGCAGTCCCACTTTGGTTCAGCCAGTGCCGAAAAAAAATCGGGTGGAATTTGTGGCGGTCAGGGTGGATTGCAGGACTGGTGCATTTCTGGCACTAATACATTTCATTTTCGTTTAAAAAATGGAATTGTCTTGTTTCATATCTTTATCCATGACCTGGGTGAGGGGACTGAGGGCACCCCCAGCCAGTTTGCAGATGGCACCGAGCTGGGGGGGAGTGTGGATCTGCTGGGGGGGAGGGGGCTTTGCAGGGGGACCTGGCCAGGCTGGAGCCATGGGCCCAGCCCAATTGGGTGAGGGTCAACAAGGCCAAGGGCCGGGTCCTGCCCTGGGGTCACCACAGCCCCAGGCAGCGCTCCAGGCGTGGGGCAGAGGGGCTGGAAAGCTGCCCGGCGGAAAAGGCCTGGGGGGGTTGGCGCCGGCTTGTATCAGGAGTGGTGTGGCCAGCAGGAGCAGGGCAGGGACCGTGCCCCTGTGCTGGGCACTGGGGGGGCCGCCCCTCGAATGCTGGGGTCAGTTTTGGGCCCCTCACTACCAGAAAGACGTTAACTTGCTGGAGCGTGTCCAGAGGAGAGCCACAAAGCTGGGGAGGGGTCTGGAGCCCCGGCCGGGGGGGGGCCGGGGGGGTCGGGCTCTGCTCCCAGGGAAGGGGCGATGGGACGAGGGGCACCGGCCTCAAGTTGTGCCAGGGCAGGGTGAGGTTGGCCCTGGGGAACAATTCCTTCCCCAAAGGGCTGTCAGGGGCTGGAAGGGGCTGCCCAGGGAAGGGGGCGAGTCCCCACCCCTGGGGGGGGGGGGGGGGGGGTGGGGAGCGGTTGGGCTGGGGGAGCTTAAAGGGCTTTTTCCACCCAAACCATTCCGTGATTCTATGATAAATTTAAGCGCCATGAGTTGAGTCAACGTATGGAAAACTTCAGTCTCGGCTGTTAAACCCCGGTGCGGCCCCGCAGCAAGAGCTTTGCTGTGAAAGGCATGGCCCGAGCTGGGTGTGAGGCATTGATAGAGCATCGGGTGTGACGAGAGCCGCCTGTGCTCAGCGGGACCTGCGGCCCCACGGGTAACGCACCCATCCCAAAGCCGCGTGGGAGCCCTCCCGGCACAGACTCCCCCGGTGCAGGGAACAGGAACCACCTGGCACTGCCTGACCCGCCACGAGCATCGCGCCCCGGCGCCGTTACCTGGCTGCGAAGCCGTCACCGCATCTGCCGGCACCGACTTCTCCCTCTGCTTGAAGATGTCGCGGGGGTTCACCGCCCTCTGCGCTATCAGCGACGCAGCCTCCTGCGGAGGTGAAGAGGGCACAGACCCCCCCCCCCCCGCCGTCAGGGCATCACGGCCTCAAGGCAGGGAGCAGCACCCCAAGGCGGGGGGCTGAGGCAAGGCAGAGCCCCCAGCAAGGTGCTCGGGCTCCCGGCAGCGTACCTGGGCTTTCTCCACCGATTCGCTTCTCTTGAAGCCCTTCTGCTGCCTGGCCTCGTACTCCTCGGCTTGCTCCTTCTGCAGGACAAGAGAGGGGCTGCTAGGGCCCCGGCAGGCGCCAAGCCAGCCCCCTCCTTCCCCGTCCAGCCCCAGGGACCCGAGAAATGGGAACAAGGCACGGTGGCGGAGGGCGAACGGGGAGGAAACCCCCCGGATTTGGGAGGGAGCCACAGGTTTGCAGGGCTGAGGATGAGGACTTGGGTTTCCTCCGGTATCCCCAGGCTCTTTTAAACTCAAGAGTTTTCAACTCCGTGTTCCCCAGAGGCTGCGGCCGGACTGGCTGCCAGGAGCACGCGGCCGGTGTGATATAAATATAGAGGTATGAAGCGGGATCCGACGGAATCGAAGCCCATCCAACGAAATCGAGGATGGAGCGAGAGTCCGGGAGGACCAGCACATGGCACCTCTCCTGCCAGAGCGTGTCCGTGTGTCCTTCCCCATCCCCTGCCCGCTGTGACAACGCCCGGGGTGTTCCTCCATCACCGTGCCCGCGCCACGGCACCCTGTCCTCTCCATCCTGGGGGACGCGCGCAGCAACCTGGCTGCGGGGGACAGCGCCGAAGCTCACCCATTGCTGCTGCTCCCTGTCCCTGTTCTCTGCCTCCTGCTGCTGCTGGAGCCTCCTGCGGTGACAAAATGACAAAGCGGCGTTAACAAACAGGCAGGAGGAGCGGTTTGCTCTGCTGTGGGACCTGACCCTGCCGCAGCTGCACTTGGCTTCTTTGGGGAGACCAAAGAAAGGACATTCCCCGTGTTCCCCGTCACCGCCGGGGCCAGCCCCGGAGCCAAGCAGGGGGCAAGAGCAAGGGGAGAGGGGGCAGAGCAGCAGGAGCTGCTTTGAACAGCGGGGCCGAACCAGGGAAATCTCCTCCGTCAGGGGCACGGGCAAGAGCAGCCAGCGCGGAGGGGCCGGCCAGACTTCCCCATCTGAGCTCAAAACAGGAAGGCAGCGCCCGCCGCTGCTCGCTGAAGTGAGCTCCGCTGCCGAAACGGGGCCACGCCGGGCTTGGAGAGGAAGGAAATCAGCCCAAAGCCGGTCCCTGCACCCACTGCACCCACTTTGCAGAGCCCTCAGCAGCCAGCCCGGGCCTCCGGCACCCCACAGAGCGTGGCCACAGGTTTCAACCATGTGTTTCAGAAGCAGCGTGCAAGGCGGGGCGGTGCTTGGTCCTGGGGGCAGGATCCACGGGCAGGGAGACCCAAGGATGATGCTGGCCAAGCAGCCAAGCTCATCGGGGGGTTGGCCAGGGAGAAGATGCTCTCTCCACCCCAGGGGCTCGCTGGGGGACACCCAGCCCCCAGGTCAGGCAGATCAGCCGGGCCAACCCCCCCGCCACAGCTCCAGGGAGGTGAGGGAAGGCTGAACATAACGCATTCGCACGTCGGCGTTGGGGTGCCACGGGGGCTTGAACCTGCGGAGCCCGAGGAGAGAGTGCTGTGGGGGCGGCTGGGCTGAGCCCACCCCAGCGCAGGCCTGGGCAGATCCCCCCCTGCAGCTGCCACCTTAACATTGAGGGTTCTTGGAATCATAGAATCACAGAATGTTTTGGGTTGGAGGGGACCCCGAGAGGTCACCCAGCCCAACCCCCCTGCGGGAGCAGGGACACCTTGAACCACATCAGGTTGCTCACAGCCCCGGCCAACCTGGCCTGGAATGTTCCCAGGGATGGGGCCTCCACCCCCTCTCTGGGCAACCCCTGCCAGGGTTTCACCACCCTCACTGGAAAGAATTTCTACCTTAGACCCAGTCTAAACCTGCCCTGCTTCAGTTTAAAGCCATCCCCCCTTGTCCTGTCCCAGCTGGCCCTCCTAAAAAGCTTGTCCCCCCCTTTCCTCTGGGCCCCCTTGAAGCCCTGACCGGCCGCACTCAGCTCTGCCCGCAGCCTCCTCTGCTCCAGGCTGAACACCCCCAACTCTCCCAGCCTGGCCTCAGAGCAGAGGGGCTCCAGCCCTCGGAGCATTTTAGTAGCCCTCCTCTGGCCCCGCTCCAACAGCTCCATGTCCTCCTGGTGCGGAATGGCAGCGATTGCGGCAACGCACGGACGCGCTCGCCGAGGAACAACCCTCGGCTGGAGCAGGGATGGCAGCTCGGAAGGGGGTGACAAGGGCCCACAGCACCACCGAGAGCAAAGCCAAGAGATCCCAGAGAGCGGGACGGGCGGTGGGAACCGTGAGGAATGCTGGCCAGCGGCCGGGACTCACTTCTGGGCTTCGATTTCGTTGGATCTGGCTTTATATCGCTGCTCCCGCCCCGCTGCTTCCTGCAGCTCCCGCTCCCGGCGCTCCCTCTCCAGCCGCTGCCGCTCCTCCTCCGCCCTCCTCTTCTCCTCCAGCCGACGGTTTTCCTCGTCTTTCTAATGGGAGATGGGCATCGAGTCGTGGGAACGTGCCAGTTCCAAGAACCCCCCCCCAGCTCTTTGCACACCTACGCCGCGCCCCCAGCCAGCCCGGCAGATCCGGCGCCTCCCAGGGCGCGCGGCGCCCGTAACGCCTCCGCAGCCCGAAGGTTCGCGTGCTGTTGCTAAACTGCCGGACAACCCCGGTGCAAAGCAACCCGAACGGGAAGCGAAGCCCCAGCAGGCTGGCCCTGCCCTCCGGCCCTGCAGAGCTGCCTTCGGGGCGGCCAAAACCCAGCGCCCCTCGCCCAAATGGCGTCTGCCGCCCACCGGGAGCCAGGCTGCAGCCCAGCCCTCTCCCGCGGTGCCCGCCCCGGCAGCCCTGAACCAAATGAAGATGAGATAAAAAGCAGCTTGCTCCTCAAGACCGATTCCTCCTCCCCTTGCACCCCCGGGCAGCAGGACCTCTGCAACCAGCCCAGCCCTGTGCCGCTTTCCGACCCATCCATCGTCCCGCTGTTTCCCAGAGGTCGGGATCCCTGACTCTGGGCAGACGAGCCCAGGTTCGAGAGGGAAGATGCAGATGGAGAGAAATCTCTGGCGACACCCAAACACCTCATCCCACCCGCACCCGGCTGCTGAAGCAAACGCGGCAGCACCCACCTCAGCTTTGGCCCAGAAATTATCTTTATTGACTCTCTTGATCTCAGACATCGCGTTCGTCTTCTGGTAGACCGAGCCCTGGGGGAGGCAGAAGGCAGCACGGGTGAGCAGAAGGCACCGAGCAAGCCCCATTTCTGTGTTCCTCCGCAGAAATTCATCCCTGCAGCTTTCCCACAGCTTTCTCCGGCGGGGACCGGCCAGACTCTTTTTGCCTTCCCCTGGCAGGGGGCACCCAGCCCTGCACGGCCACGGGCCAGCAGGTTGGGTTGAAGGGCTCAAGGGAAGATATTTAGGGCTGGCCAAGGCCCCGAAACAGGGATATCCAACGTGGCTTTCATCATTTCAAGCAAAAATCAGGTTGCCTGCAGAGCCCAGGCCGGCGCAGCCAGCACAGAAGGACGCACGGGAACCAGGCACCACCACCCCAAAGTGGGGCCGGGGGGGAGCGAGGGTCTCGCACAGCTCAGGTTTGCTCTTTACCCGCATCTCAGAGTGGGGTCGAGCGACTCAGAGCCAGAGAGCGCTGTGCAGCTGAGCTCCTCCGTCGTGCAGCTGAGAAATCTCACTTGCTGGGGGGGGTGGTGTTAAAAACCACCTTCCTATGGAACATTTCCACGTGGGCAGAACGGACGTCACTGAGACCTCGGGCCGCGGCAGCTGCCTTCGCCGCACCGGGGGAAGCCTCAGGGCAAAGGGCCGCTGGGCTGACGCCTCTGGTTCCCTGCCCCGGGGCTGCACCAGAGCCTCGGAGGAGCCCCGGGCCTGGCAGACGCTCTGCAGATTTGAAAAACTGGAGCTTTCGCATCTCTAAAAGCCTGAACAGAGCTGGGGGGAATCAGTCCTGCTTAAAAAAACGGTCGGGCCGACGGAGGGGAGAGCTTGGGCTCTCTGCTGCGAGGATGTCTCGGCTCTGCCGCCGCCCCCTGCTCTTGCCCTGATTCACGCTGCAACGAGCCCGAGAGCACAACCAGCCCTGGGCAAAATCATCGGTGCTTCTGCAGCATGGGGAGCCCCTTCCACTGCCGGGTGGTCCCGGACTCTGCCCCTGTCTGGCTGCGAGCCCGGAGGGATGAGGAAGCCCCCCCCGGACCAAACTCACCACGGGAGCTTGAGGACCCGAGTCCTGGAACTTGCTGCTCTCCTTGTGGAAGTTGTAGTTGGCCCCAGAGGCCTTGGCAACCTTCTCCATGATGAGTTCAGGCTCCACGTCCTCCTCGGCGCGAGCGTTGATGGTGACGTGAGCCCCCTGAGCAGGGAGAAAGCCAGCAGAGGAGTGAGAGGGCGGCCCCGGGGGCCACTAAACCCCACCGGGCGGCTGTGAGGGGTCCGGCCTGCGCCCCTGCAGCCCCCAGGGACAGGAAAAGGGCTCAGGTGACAAAGGGAGGTCACCAGCCACTCCGGGATAACACAATGCTGGGAAAACAAGTGCCTGCGAGGGAAAGAGGGGCTTGCTTTGCCCCCTCCGTGGTCTCCAGGGCTGGTTTTGGCTGCGAGGGGTTTGTGCTGTGAATCAGCCAGGGGCAGCTCTCCCCGGGCTCTCCTGGCCACAGACCCCTCTGTGCCACCCCAAAGAGCAGCGCCAGCCACGCAGGGCGCAGGTCCCCTAGCCCGGGGCCCACCGATTCGGGGAGGATGCAACGAAGAAGACCAGACCTTTAGGAAGCTGGCTACGGTGCTGACGTGGTTGGCGCAGGCTCCTTTTCTCACGTCATTCACGCCTTCGCCCGTCTGCAAGGAGAAACCATCGGCACCGGCTTACCCGAGAGTCCCAGCCCGGGCTGCTTTTATAGCGGCAGCAGATTTACAGCCTGCAGATCCTCCCCGCCGGCCACCGCGAGGGCTCCAGCAGGGCAGATGGCACCGAGCTGGGGGGGAGTGTGGATCTGCTGGGGGGGAGGGGGCTCTGCAGGGGGACCTGGCCAGGCTGGAGCCATGGGCCCAGCCCAACTGGGTGAGGGTCAACAAGGCCAAGGGCCGGGTCCTGCCCTGGGGTCACCACAACCCCACGCAGCGCTCCAGGCGTGGGGCAGAGGGGCTGGAAAGCTGCCCGGCGGAAAAGGCCCTGGGGGGGTTGGTCGCCAGGTGGCTGAATATGGGGCCGGCCGGTTGGGGGGCCAGCAGGAGCAGGGGGGCCGGCCCCTGTGCTGGGCACTGGGGGGGACACCCCTCGACTGCTGGGGTCAGGGTTGGGCCCCTCCCTCCCCGAAGGACCTGGGGGGGGGTGGGGGCGGGAGCGGGGGGGGGCTGGGGAGGGTGGGGCGGGAGGGAGGGGTGGGACGGTGGGCGGCCCGAGTCTGAGGGCAGGGTGAGGTTGGCCCTGGGGAACAATTCCTTCCCCAAAGGGCTGTCAGGCGCTGGAAGGGGCTGCCCAGGGAAGGGGGTGAGTCCCCACCCCTGGGGGATTTAACAGCCGGGCAGAGGTGGTGCTGAGGGCCAGGGTTTGGGGGTGGGATGGCAGGGGTAGGGGAGCGGTTGGGCTGGGGGAGCTTAAAGGGCTTTTCCAACCAAACCATTCTATGAAAAGGACCCCGCTCTGCAGCAAGCGCTGCCCAGAGGAGGAGGAGGAGCCTCCTGCCCAGGGACAATGGCCCCACCATTGGCTCCAGGCTCCTGCTGATCCTCAAGCACTTCCCTCAACCCATCTTAGATGGGTTCGGAGCCAATTACCGGCAGCATCACTGCCGAGCAGTGGCAGCTACAATTCCAGTCACTCATTTCCACCAGGTCCCCCCCAGGTCCCCACTCACCCAGTTGATGAGGACATATTTGGGCAGGCCGGAGTTGGGATCCTTCACCCTACAGAAGGCGTACATCACCTTCCCGCTGTTGAGCTCCTCCACCATCTCCTCCAGGCCACCATCTGCGCCGGGAGAGAAACGAGAGGGCGTGAGATGAGGAGGTCACGTCCACGAGGTGGAACGGCCGAGCCTGCAGGGGCTGCGGCCCCTGGCTGTTTATTCCCTGGGGATTATCCCTGTTAGATTTGGACTTGCCCTACACCGAGAGCATTTCAGGCCCCTCGCGTTTGCCCAACTCCTTCCGTCACCTGCTCGTCTGTGCAGGAGCCGAGTCCCAGCCTGCTCTCACCCCCAGCATCGCAGAATCGCTGAGGTTGGAGAAGCCCTTTGAGATCACCCAGACCAACCCTGCCATCCCACCTCTAAACCCTGGCCCTAAAACCTAACCCCACCACCCTAACCCTGTGCCCCCGTCCCCAGCAGCCTTCGGCGCCAGAGCTCCTCTTCCTCAGACCTCCGCTGCGTCAAGCCCAAACCCACGTAAGGATCCTGGGTCCCTAACGCCGGGCGAGCGGTGACAGAGCAGGTAAAGGAGAAGCTCCCACGCCCCAGACTAATTACAGGCTTTAACCACAGCAGGTGGCTGCGAACCCTGCCCACGGGTTCCTACACGAAACCACGTTACGAGGTCCCTGGCGAGCGCCTCCACCGCCGGAACACGGCCCGGCGATGCTCGGGAAGGTCCCGCGACGTGGTGGAGGAACCGGCTACGCCGTGTTCCCGTCCCACCTTCCACGCCCGGCGCCGGCTGTGACGAGCCCCGCTCCGGCAAATGGGAAGCGGAGCAGAAAGCGAGATGTGGGCGCGGGTAAGGCCACGCTGGCCAAGCGAAGGAGGAAACTCCCGCTCCCGCTTGCCTCGCTGCTGTTAAACCCATGGGCCCCCCCCCAGGGAGGGG
>CM067100.1:252614-270360 GCA_034008185.1 Gorsachius magnificus
TGGGCCCCCTTGAAGCCCTGAGCCGGCCGCACTCAGCTCTGCCCGCAGCCTCCTCTGCTCCAGGCTGAACACCCCCAACTCTCCCAGCCTGGCCTCAGAGCAGAGGGCTCCAGCCCTCGGAGCATTTTAGTAGCCCTCCCTCTGGCCCCGCTCCAACAGCTCCATGTCCTCCTGGTGCGGAATGGCAGCGATTGCGGCAACGCACGGACGCGCTCCGCCGATGAACAACCCTCGGCTGGAGCAGGGATGGCAGCTCGGAAGGGGTGACAAGGGCCCACAGCACCACCGAGAGCAAAGCCAAGAGATCCCAGAGAGCGGGACGGGCGTGGGAACCGTGAGGAATGCTGGCCAGCGGCCGGGACTTCACTTCTGGGCTTCGATTTCGTTGGATCTGGCTTTATATCGCTGCTCCCGCCCCGCTGCTTCCTGCAGCTCCCGCTCCCGGCGCTCCCTCTCCAGCCGCTCCCCGCTCCTCCTCCGCCCTCCTCTTCTCCTCCAGCCGACGGTTTTCCTCGTCTTTCTAATGGGAGATGGGCATCGAGTCGTGGGAACGTGCCAGTTCCAAGAACCCCCCCCCAGCTCTTTGCACACCTACGCCGCGCCCCCAGCCAGCCCGGCAGATCCGGCGCCTCCCAGGGCGCGCGGCGCCCGTAACGCCTCCGCAGCCCGAAGGTTCGCGTGCTGTTGCTAAACTGCC
Organism: Gorsachius magnificus; assembly: GCA_034008185.1. Taxonomy (NCBI): domain Eukaryota; kingdom Metazoa; phylum Chordata; class Aves; order Pelecaniformes; family Ardeidae; genus Gorsachius; species Gorsachius magnificus. Next base: position 253,312 of record CM067100.1, read on the forward strand.
GGACAACCCCGGTGCAAAGCAACCCGAACGGGAAGCGAAGCCCCAGCAGGCTGGCCCTGCCCTCCGGCCCTGCAGAGCTGCCTTCGGGGCGGCCAAAACCCCAGCGCCCCTCGCCCAAATGGCGTCTGCCGCCCACCGGGAGCCAGGCTGCAGCCCAGCCCTCTCCCGCGGTGCCCGCCCCGGCAGCCCTGAACCAAATGAAGATGAGATAAAAAGCAGCTTGCTCCTCAAGACCGATTCCTCCTCCCCTTGCACCCCCGGGCAGCAGGACCTCTGCAACCAGCCCAGCCCTGTGCCGCTTTCCGACCCATCCATCGTCCCGCTGTTTCCCAGAGGTCGGGATCCCTGACTCTGGGCAGACGAGCCCAGGTTCGAGAGGGAAGATGCAGATGGAGAGAAATCTCTGGCGACACCCAAACACCTCATCCCACCCGCACCCGGCTGCTGAAGCAAACGCGGCAGCAACCCACCTCAGCTTTGGCCCAGAAATTATCTTTATTGACTCTCTTGATCTCAGACATCGCGTTCGTCTTCTGGTAGACCGAGCCCTGGGGGAGGCAGAAGGCAGCACGGGTGAGCAGAAGGCACCGAGCAAGCCCCATTTCTGTGTTCCTCCGCAGAAATTCATCCCTGCAGCTTTCCCACAGCTTTCTCCGGCGGGGACCGGCCAGACTCTTTTTGCCTTCCCCTGGCAGGGGGCACCCAGCCCTGCACGGCCACGGGCCAGCAGGTTGGGTTGAAGGGCTCAAGGGAAGATATTTAGGGCTGGCCAAGGCCCCGAAACAGGGATATCCAACGTGGCTTTCATCATTTCAAGCAAAAATCAGGTTGCCTGCAGAGCCCAGGCCGGCGCAGCCAGCACAGAAGGACGCACGGGAACCAGGCACCACCACCCCAAAGTGGGGCCGGGGGGAGCGAGGGTCTCGCACAGCTCAGGTTTGCTCTTTACCCGCATCTCAGAGTGGGGTCGAGCGACTCAGAGCCAGAGAGCGCTGTGCAGCTGAGCTCCTCCGTCGTGCAGCTGAGAAATCTCACTTGCTGGGGGGGTGGTGTTAAAAACCACCTTCCTATGGAACATTTCCACGTGGGCAGAACGGACGTCACTGAGACCTCGGGCCGCGGCAGCTGCCTTCGCCGCACCGGGGGACGCCTCAGGGCAAAGGGCCGCTGGGCTGACGCCTCTGGTTCCCTGCCCCGGGGCTGCACCAGAGCCTCGGAGGAGCCCCGGGCCTGGCAGACGCTCTGCAGATTTGAAAAACTGGAGCTTTCGCATCTCTAAAAGCCTGAACAGAGCTGGGGGGAATCAGTCCTGCTTAAAAAAACGGTCGGGCCGACGGAGGGGAGAGCTTGGGCTCTCTGCTGCGAGGATGTCTCGGCTCTGCCGCCGCCCCCTGCTCTTGCCCTGATTCACGCTGCAACGAGCCCGAGAGCACAACCAGCCCTGGGCAAAATCATCGGTGCTTCTGCAGCATGGGGAGCCCCTTCCACTGCCGGTGGTCCCGGACTCTGCCCCTGTCTGGCTGCGAGCCCGGAGGGATGAGGAAGCCCCCCCCGACCAAACTCACCACGGGAGCTTGAGGACCCGAGTCCTGGAACTTGCTGCGGGGCCACTAAACCCGACCGGGAGGCCGGGGGTCCACGTCCTCCTCGGCGCGAGCGTTGATGGTGACGTGAGCCCCCTGAGCAGGGAGAAAGCCAGCAGAGGAGTGAGAGGGCGGCCCCGGGGGCCACTAAACCCCACCGGGCGGCTGTGAGGGGTCCGGCCTGCGCCCCTGCAGCCCCCAGGGACAGGAAAAGGGCTCAGGTGACAAAGGGAGGTCACCAGCCACTCCGGGATAACACAATGCTGGGAAAACAAGTGCCTGCGAGGGAAAGAGGGGCTTGCTTTGCCCCCTCCGTGGTCTCCAGGGCTGGTTTTGGCTGCGAGGGGTTTGTGCTGTGAATCAGCCAGGGGCAGCTCTCCCCGGGCTCTCCTGGCCACAGACCCCTCTGTGCCACCCCAAAGAGCAGCGCCAGCCACGCAGGGCGCAGGTCCCCTAGCCCGGGGCCCACCGATTCGGGGAGGATGCAACGAAGAAGACCAGACCTTTAGGAAGCTGGCTACGGTGCTGACGTGGTTGGCGCAGGCTCCTTTTCTCACGTCATTCACGCCTTCGCCCGTCTGCAAGGAGAAACCATCGGCACCGGCTTACCCGAGAGTCCCAGCCCGGGCTGCTTTTATAGCGGCAGCAGATTTACAGCCTGCAGATCCTCCCCGCCGGCCACCGCGAGGGCTCCAGCAGGGCAGATGGCACCGAGCTGGGGGGGAGTGTGGATCTGCTGGGGGGGAGGGGGCTCTGCAGGGGGACCTGGCCAGGCTGGAGCCATGGGCCCAGCCCAACTGGGTGAGGGTCAACAAGGCCAAGGGCCGGGTCCTGCCCTGGGGTCACCACAACCCCACGCAGCGCTCCAGGCGTGGGGCAGAGGGGCTGGAAAGCTGCCCGCGGAAAAGGCCCTGGGGGGGTTGGTCGCCAGGTGGCTGAATATGAGCCAGCAGGTGCCCAGGTGGCCAAGAGGGCCAGCGGCATCCTGGCTTGTATCAGGAGTGGTGTGGCCAGCAGGAGCAGGGCAGGGACCGTGCCCCTGTGCTGGGCACTGGGGGGGACACCCCTCGACTGCTGGGGTCAGGGTTGGGCCCCCCCTCCCCGAAGGACCTGGGGGGGCTGGAGCGTGTCCAGAGAAGGGCAGCGGAGCTGGGGAGGGGTCTGGAGCCCCAGGCTGCTGGGGAGCGGCTGGGGGAGCTGGGGGGGTTCAGCCTGGAGCAGAGGAGGCTGAGGGGAGCCCTCATCGCTCCCTACAACTGCCTGAGAGGAGGGGGGAGCCGGGGGGGTCGGGCTCTGCTCCCAGGGAAGGGGCGATGGGACGAGGGGCACCGGCCTCAAGTTGTGCCAGGGCAGGGTGAGGTTGGCCCTGGGGAACAATTCCTTCCCCAAAGGGCTGTCAGGCGCTGGAAGGGGCTGCCCAGGGAAGGGGGTGAGTCCCCACCCCTGGGGGGATTTAACAGCCGGGCAGAGGTGGTGCTGAGGGCCAGGGTTTGGGGGTGGGATGGCAGGGGTAGGGGAGCGGTTGGGCTGGGGGAGCTTAAAGGGCTTTTCCAACCAAACCATTCTATGAAAAGGACCCCGCTCTGCAGCAAGCGCTGCCCAGAGGAGGAGGAGGAGCCTCCTGCCCAGGGACAATGGCCCCACCATTGGCTCCAGGCTCCTGCTGATCCTCAAGCACTTCCCTCAACCCATCTTAGATGGGTTCGGAGCCAATTACCGGCAGCATCACTGCCGAGCAGTGGCAGCTACAATTCCAGTCACTCATTTCCACCAGGTCCCCCCCAGGTCCCCACTCACCCAGTTGATGAGGACATATTTGGGCAGGCCGGAGTTGGGATCCTTCACCCTACAGAAGGCGTACATCACCTTCCCGCTGTTGAGCTCCTCCACCATCTCCTCCAGGCCACCATCTGCGCCGGGAGAGAAACGAGAGGGCGTGAGATGAGGAGGTCACGTCCACGAGGTGGGAACGGCCGAGCCTGCAGGGGCTGCGGCCCCCTGGCTGTTTATTCCCTGGGGATTATCCCTGTTAGATTTGGACTTGCCCTACACCGAGAGCATTTCAGGCCCCTCGCGTTTGCCCAACTCCTTCCGTCACCTGCTCGTCTGTGCAGGAGCCGAGTCCCAGCCTGCTCTCACCCCCAGCATCGCAGAATCGCTGAGGTTGGAGAAGCCCTTTGAGATCACCCAGACCAACCCTGCCATCCCACCTCTAAACCCTGGCCCTAAAACCTAACCCCACCACCCTAACCCTGTGCCCCCGTCCCCAGCAGCCTTCGGCGCCAGAGCTCCTCTTCCTCAGACCTCCGCTGCGTCAAGCCCAAACCCACGTAAGGATCCTGGGTCCCTAACGCCGGGCGAGCGGTGACAGAGCAGGTAAAGGAGAAGCTCCCACGCCCCAGACTAATTACAGGCTTTAACCACAGCAGGTGGCTGCGAACCCTGCCCACGGGTTCCTACACGAAACCACGTTACGAGGTCCCTGGCGAGCGCCTCCACCGCCGGAACACGGCCCGGCGATGCTCGGGAAGGTCCCGCGACGTGGTGGAGGAACCGGCTACGCCGTGTTCCCGTCCCACCTTCCACGCCCGGCGCCGGCTGTGACGAGCCCCGCTCCGGCAAATGGGAAGCGGAGCAGAAAGCGAGATGTGGGCGCGGGGTAAGGCCACGCTCGGCAGCGGAAACCCCCCCCCCCCCCCCCGGGGGGGACGGAGGAGACCCCCCCCCCCGGAGGGGCTGTGCAAGGCAGGCAAGCACCAGGAAGCGCTTCGCTGTCCCCCGAACCGCAGCATCGCTCTTGCTAAAAGCGACCAGAAAAGGAGGAAAAAGGCAAAAACGTGGGCTCTCGTTTCCAAAATATTCCCCCAGACTGTGATTCCTCCTACTCCGGTCGCTCCAACCCCTGAGAAGCAGAAAATGAGCTCCTGCTCACTTGCCCTGCACTGCAGCAGGACCTGAGCTCGTTTTCTTCTCTGCGATTAAATATTTAAGCTCTGGCTCTAAATTTGGCACAGTGGTTTCCAAGCCTGGCAGAGAAGTTTAAGGCCGGGAAGTCTGATCCCGGTCGGCTGACAGGAACCCTCGGCAGGCACTGGGAGGGCCCCGGGGCTGCGCGTTTGCCGGGTCAATGTTTAACGAGGCGGCGGCAGCGGCCGCGTGCACGGAAGGACACAAAGGGAAGTGCTGGGAGGAGCAGAGCTCTGCGGAGAGGTCGGGGCGCCGGTAACAGGGAGCGGCAGAGTTAAGCTGCGCCTAACTAAGCAGGGTCCAGCAGAAAAACCGCTCAGGTGTTTTAATTTAGGCACAAAACTTGCAGCGCAGCGAACGCCCCGAGTTCAGGTCTCTCTTCCACGCAGCCCTAACTCCTCGACGGCGGCAAATCCGCGTCTCAGCGCCGCCGCTGCCACGCTCCAGCGCGGATCCAGTGCTCGGGCAGTTGCATCCTCTGCGGCCGCGCCGAGGCTCCCTGCGGCCCTCGGTAAAGAGCTCGTGCGGAACAAAAAGCCCCAGCACCAAAGCGGTGCGGGGCTTCGCCGGACCCCGCAAAGCTGCCCCGAAATGCCTCACCCGACCGCGGCCGCCGAGAGCTCCGTGGGTTGTGAGAAACCCTTGCAAAGGAGAAAGGCGGGCAGGGAGGGAACGCAGCCGGGCGTCGGAGGATGCAAATCCAGGGAGCGGAGAAACCTGCCTGGATGCATTGCTTCCGACCAGCTTTAGCTTTGCCTCAAGAAGCGTTTGTGTGGGAATCAGCAGCCGGATGGAAAATATTCAAAAAAAAACTCCCAGGAAGCGGGGAACCAAAGGAAGAAAAGGCACCTTAGCAGTGGCAGGCTGGGAGGACCAGCCCGAGAAAGCCAGCTTTGAGGGGCTTTGGGGTCCTTCCTTCATCTTGCGGCCGGCCAAGATCTAAAATACTGCAAAGAGGTACAGGGACCCGAACTTTGGGTCCTTCAGAAAAGAGGAAAAGGGAAGGGAAGAAGGCAGAGCCACGCATGCGCCTCTCCCGCCCGCCGCCAAGGCTCTTCTCTATTTTCCTCGCTCAGAAACGGCACCAAACCCCCCCGGCGCTTCCAGACGTGCGCTCTTGGCCTCGTCCCGCCGCCGAGGGATGAGCTCAGGTTCGGGGATGAGGGAGCGAGCACCGTTTCCCACCGCCGGAGCTGTTCCCGGCAGGGATGCCACCAGAAGCACCGAGTGCCGAAAGCCGGCCAGACCCCCTGAGCTGAGCCCGGCAAACAACCCCAGACCCGGCCGGCGGCGCCCGGCCAAGGGGGGGGGACGGTCCCCAACACGCTCACCTCCGGAGCCAGCCACTCGCAGGTCATTGCTGTTGCCTTCGTAGGTGAAGAGCGCCCTAAAATAAAGGCAGAAGCAGAGGTTTTACCCGGCTGGGTGGGAAACACTGGCCCCACACCCCACAGCCCGTCAGCAGCTCCTCTCCTGCACCCACCCCTCTGGGCCCTCTGCAGCGCACCCCAAAACACCCCCCATGCTTGCGGTACCCGCCCAGGGCGTCCGCATGCCCCCGACACCCCCAGTGCACACAGCTCCATGGGGTCCCCCACTCCTGGTCCCCCCTAAATCCCACCCCTGATTCTGTATATCCCACCCCCACTGCACACAGCTCCATGGGGTCCCCCACTCCTGGCCCCCCAAATCTGTATATCCCACCCCCACAGCCCCTGCTTCCCCCACACACCCCTCCCAGACACCCCCCCATCCCTGGTCCCTCCTATGCCCCCCCCACCCCTCTCAGACCCCCTCCCACCTCTGATCCCTCCTATACCCCCCACCCCCCCCAAACACCCTCCCACCTCTGATCCCTCCTATACCCCCCCACCCCCCAACCCCCCAACATCCCACCCCCCCACCCAAACACCCCCCCTCTGATCCCTCCTATACCCCCCCCCCCCCCAAACACCCCCCACCTGCTAATTGACCCCACATCCCCATCCAGACACCGGCCCAGCCCTAAATCTTCCCCTGTGCACCCCCCAGACCCCCCCTGAATCCCCCCTCCCAGCCCTGACCTCTGCTATACAACCCCCACCCCCCCCACACCCCCCGGTTCCCCTTTTACCCCCCCGTCCCCTCCCCACCCCCTCACCCCCCCATGCAGCCCAGCCCCCCCCTGACATCCTGACCCCCCCGTGTACCCCCCCATCACCCCCCGACCCCCTCCAGACACCCCCCCATCCCCCCCAGGCACACCCCCCCCCTCCCCGGCCCCCCCCCCGATCTCCCCTGCCCACCCTGCTCCCGCCCCCCGGCCCCCCCTCACCAGTCGGTGGGGCTCCCCGCCGCCACCACCCGCCCGTAGGCCTCCTGCAGCGCCCGCCCGTTCTTGCTGAGGTTCAGCGCCATGGCAGCGCCCGCTCCCGGCCCGCCCCGCGCCGCCACCGCCGCCCGGCCCGCCCCGGGACCGCCCCCCGCCCCACCGCCCGCCCCCCACCGCCCCGGGACCGCCCCCCGCCCCGGGAAACGCCCCGCCCCGGAAACGCCCCGCCCCCGGAGCGAGAAGCCCCGCCCCTAGAGCGAGAAGCCCCGCCCCCAGAGCGAGAAGCCCCGCCCCCCCGCCCCCCCCCCCCGCCCCCCCCCGCCGGCCCCCCCCCCGCTTCCCGGGCGCCCGGCGGAGCCCCCCCCCCGCCGCCCGGCCCCCCCCCGCCCCAGGGCAGGGCCCCGCCCTTCCCTGGATCTCCCCCATTTCCCCACCGGCGGGGCCCCGGGGGGGGCTCCGAGGGGCGCAGCAGCTTCCAGCCCGCTGCTTTTCGGGGTGTCCCTCTGCTCTGCCCCCCGGAGTCACCCCCAAAATTTGGTGCTGTGGGAAGGGAAGGGAAGGGAAGGGAAGGGAAGGGAAGGGAAGGGAAGGGAAGGGGGAGAATTTTTGGGGTGCCCCCCCCAGCTGCACCCCCCGCCATTGGGCTCCCTTTTCCCTGCCCGAGCTCTTCCTCTGAGCCTTCCTCCACATTCGGGGCCACCCTACAGTGGTGGTGGTGGGGGGGACACGGGGGTAGGAGGGTCCCCCCAAAAAATCAACAGCCCCATCCAGCAGCAAAATAATGGGGGGCTGAGCTCCCGCCACCCGGGGAGGGTGGGGCTGGGTTTAATGAGCCCCCCCAGGACCCCCCATTTGTCCCCGGTGCCGATGCTGGGATTTGTCTCCTTGGGGCTTCAGCTGGGGAGGTGGTGGAGGGGGGCGGGTGTCCCCCCCCATGTCCCCAGCCACCGGGGGAGAAGGGAGTCAGGAGGGGGGGGGGCGGGGAGGTGGGATGGGGTTGGGAGATGGTGGGTGGGGTGGCTGAGGGTCCCAGGGTGGCCGAGGGTCCTGGGGCCTGAGGGTCCTGGGGTCACTGAGGGTCCTGGGGTGTCTGAGGTCCTGGGGCATCTGAGGGTCCTGGGGTCGCTGAGGGTTCTGGGGTGGTCAAGGGTCCTGGGGCATCTGAGAGTCCTGGGGCACTGAGGGTCCTGGGGTCGCTGAGGGTCTGGGGTGGTCAAGGTCCTGGGCGCTGAGGTCCTGGGGCACTGAGGGTCCGGGGTCCTGAGGGATTCTGGGGTGGTCAAGGGTCCCACCTCACACCCTTCCAGCTGTGGTGCCTCTCTCCCCAGACTCATTTCCAACCACTCCCCTAGTGCAGCGTTCCCCCCGCCTCCTCCCGCTGTCCCCAGGTCCCCAACTTCCGCCCCCTTCTCCATCCCCAGCCTCGTGGTGCCCTCAGGCCCCCAGCAGCGTCTGCCACCAGGACGTGCTGGGGCAAAGGCCGGGGGTCGGGATCTGACCCAGGGGCACACGTAAGCGCCCGGGGTGGCTTTTCTGTTTGGGCCGCGCAGGGGCAAAAGATCGCGTGAGATGGTTTCAAAGGGTTCCCATCATCTCCTCCATCTCATGGACCTCCCATCCCACCATCACCTCCTCCATCTCATGGACCTCCCATCCCACCATCACCTCCTCCATCTCATGGACCTCCCATCCCTGCCATCACCTCCTCCATCTCATGGACCTCCCATCCTGCCATCATCTCCTCCATCTCATGGACCTCCCATCCTGCTGTCATCTCCTCCATCTCATGGACCTCCCATCCTGCCATTATCTCCTTCATCTCAAGGACTTCCCATCCCACCACCACCCTCACCATCTCATGGGCCTCCCATCCCGCCATCATCTCCTCCATTTCATGGAGATCCCATCCCACAGTTATCCCCTCCATCTCATGGACCTCCTGTCCCACCTGCCCAGCCAGGTTGCTGTAAATTATTGTTTAACGGGGCGGGGGGGGGGTCTTGGGAACCTCTTGGGAACTGAGTTGCAATGAGGTTTTGCCTCCAGAGCACCAGTTGCCTTCTGCTGGTAACCTTCAAACCCATTGTAGAGGCTCTCCTGGGTTGGTAGGACGTGCAAAAACATTGGGAAAGACCCCAAAACTGCAGCGCTGCCAGCTCCTGTGTTATGACACGGGGTCCTGCAAAGCTGGGGGTCACCCGGGGAGCACTGGGCGGTGGGGGATGGGCACCCCCCACGCATCCCATGCCAGGAACCATCCGCCTCCTTGCTCCTCTGTGGATTTGTGCCGTGCGTTATTTATCTCCCAGCTGGGAGAATGGAGGGAAAACCAAGGCTTTGAGTGATTGTGTGTATTTTTTAGCAGCCGGGGGCTTGCGCAGCCCCCCCCGGCCACACCCGGACCCCGCACCGAAGGGCTCCCCCCGCTGCATCTACCCCTAAACCCAGAGCAAGGAGCCACCTGGGAAGGGGCAGATGTGAACTCCCCATTCAGCGTGTGGATGGAAATGTTAATTAAAAGCAGGGTAATAAAACATCTGGAGGCCCGGGAGCCGGGAAGGGCCGGCCGGCACGATGCCCTGCAGCTGCCTCTCGCCGCTCCTTGAGGAACTTGGGCAGGGGGGACCGGGGTCACCACTTATTTCCATGTTACAAAAGCCTTTTCATGAAGTATTTCAGGCAAAGCAACTGAAGAACCTTTGTGGAGCAGAGCAAGGGGCTGCTGGCCTGGTGGGGAGGGGTGCGGAGAGGCTTGTGGCCCCAGGATTTGGGGACCCTCCTCAGTGTCTGGTGAAATGGAGAGGTGGCAAGGCCGGCCGGAGATGGGGGTTCATGGTTGGGCTGTGGGTGATGGGATGGGGTGAAGCCAATTGCTTGGAGATGCTGGATGAAGCCCCCTTTGGTGCCATCCCAGCAGCCTCTCGGGTGATGGGCAATGGGGTGAGCACCCGTCCCACCCGTGCATCCCCGTCACGGGGGGATGAACCCACCCTTGTGAAAAAAAGGGTGGGAAAAGGGTTTTCCGATGGGGTCTGTCCTCCAGGCTGGCTTGGAGCTGGATGGGCACTGTGGTGGCACCCTGCTCCCAGTGTGGGGTGGGATGGGGAACCTCCCCTGAGCATCCTGCTGGTGTGGGTGATGGGGACACCCCGGTGGGGTGGGGACACCCAGGAATTGGGGGAGTTGGGCGGGAGGGACGGGGGGACCTTGGGTGGGACAGGGTCACCCAGATAGGAGGGGGCACCTGAATAGGATGAGGCAGGGTAGGGACAACTTAAGCAGGATGGGGGTACCCATGTGGGAGGGGGCAACGTGCCGGGGCCGGAGCCCCGTGGGCGCCCCGCGGGCAGCGGGCCCGATCCGCTGGGAGCGGGGCCGGGCCGGGCCGGTCGGCGGAGCCGGTGGCGGGCGGCGGGGCGGGCGGCGCCCCCCCCCCGCGCGGCGGCGGCGGCGGGGGCCCGGCGGTGCCGGAGCGGGCGGCGGGGCCGGACCCCCACCATGCCGCAGCTGGAACCGGCGGGGGGGGACGACCTGGGGGCCCCCGACGAGCTCATCGCCTTCCAGGACGAGGGCGAGGAGCAGGACAAGGGCCCCGGGGCGCGGCTCGGCGCCGGGGACCTGCGAGCGCGCGCCCGCCCGGCCCCGCACCCCCCTCCCCGCGGCGGAGCGGCCCCCGCAGCCCCGGGAAAGTTTCCAGAAGCCGCGGGACTATTTGGCAGAAGGTACCGGCCCCGCTCCCGGGGTTCCCCCCCCCCGCCTCCCCGGCTCCGGTCCCCCCCGCCCCGCTCCCGGTCCCCGCCGCATCCCCCCGGGACCATCCAAGACTTCGCAACTTCTTTGTTTCCGCCCCCGGCTGCGGGCGGGACCGGGACCCCCCCGTGTCCCACCCCCCTGTCCCACCCCCCTGTCCCACCCCCGTGTCCTCCCTCCCCCCCCCCGGTGCCCTCCTCCCCCTCCACCGGAGGAACCGGTCCCGACCCCCCCCCAGGTCCCGGCCCTCCCCCTCCTCGCCCCGTAACCGGCCCCCGGTCGCTTCCCCACGGATGGATCGGTGCCCCCCCCCGGAGGAACCAAGGACCCCCCCAAAGCACTTGGGCACCCTCAGAGGGACCTCCCCATGACCCCCCCCATGCTCCAATCCTTGCCCCCCCCCCTCCATGGGAGCACCCCCACTCCCGCCGCCTCCTGACCCCCCCCTTCCTTCTCTCCCCAGTGGTCAGACGACAACAAGATGGGGGGTTTTTTAAGGGCCCCCCCTACCCCGGCTACCCCTTCCTGATGCTCCCCGAACTGGGCAGCCCCTACCTCGCCAACGGAGCCCTCTCCCCCGGCGGCGCCCGCACCGTAAGTGCCCCCCCGGACCCCCCCTAAAGCCCCCCCAACACCCCCCCCCCCGTGCCCCCTTTTCAGGGATGCTCAGACCCTGCTTCGGCTCCTGCCAAGCCTCACGCCCCATCCCAAAGGAAGGCAACGGCCTGGTGCTAAAAAAAAAAACCACCACAAAAACAGGGAAGAAATTGGGTTTATTTCCCTTATTTTTGGTTCACCTTGCCCCTTCCAAGGGGGTTGGGGAGTGTGTGGGGAGGGGGGTTCGCCTGGGGCACCCATCCCCGAAACCTGACCCCATCGCTTTTCTCATTTAAAAGGGCTCCTTTCGACTTTTTAAAGCCCTTAATGGGCTGACATTGTCTGTCTGTCCCTCCCCGCCGGCCAAAACTGATTCCGCAAATTAAGCAAGCATTAGATTTGGGGGGGGGGGGGGGGAGGCAAAGGAGAGCCGGGTTGACCCCCCCCTCCAGCCTCAACAGCAGCCCGCTATGCCCGAACCATCCCAAACCCCAACCTGGTCCAGAATCCTGAACCTATTTGGGGAACACAAACCTATTTGGGGAACACAAACCTATTTGGGGAACACAAACGATCCCATGCGTGCCTCAGTTTCCCCTCCCCTGTGCCCTGATGGTGTCCCGGGGGGGGGTTCCTTGCTCTCCGGGGAGGGCTGCGGTGCCTGGCTGTGGTCCCCACCGCATCCGAGGCTGGAGCATCGCCCCACGCTCCCGTTTTTCTGGGTGACTTTCTCATTCCGGAGCGGCGGTGGTGACACCTGATGGTGTCAAGGGCGTTGGCATTTGCCCGGGCTCTTTCGGAAGCCGCGTTACCGTATGGAATATATACAGGGACGGCAAAAATTCCCGCGATTAAAATGGCTTCAGATCCCTTGGCGTGAGCTCACCGGCCGGGATCCTGCTTTCCCACGGTGTCGCGCGGAGTCGTCGGTGTTTTGGGGGAGTTTTCTTGCTTTCGCTTTATTGGAAGCAACTGGTTTGACTGGGCGTTGAGCGTAAATCCCGGGCTGGGGAGGGCGGGGGGGCCCCAGCCGGCCGCCGGATTATATAAATTATCCCTGTGTTTGGCCAGCAGCCGGGTGCCGGATAGGAGCTGTATTCCCAATTTGTCACTTTTGGTATTCCTACGTTTTGGAGATGATGCACAACTGGCCACGATCCCAAATACCAGCGAGGAATAAGGAATCATTAAAAGGGAGAGGGGTTGGGAGTCGTCGGAAGCGGCCGCTAACGAGGAGTTAGTGAATTCCGGAAAGGACGATTAATTGAAAGGGGGATTAATTAAAAGGGGGCTGGGAGAGGCACTGATGTCACACCCCGGGTTTGGACCCGCGTCCAGGTAAGCCTGGAAAAAAAGTCGGGAGGTTTGAGCGGGGACGGGAAAGCCCCGGATGGGGTCGAATCCTGATGGATTGGGGCATTTCTGTGCGGGGCGCTCGCGGGGGGGCAACTGGGGTGCTGGGGGTTTTGCGGGAGCACCTCATGTCTTGATGTGATGTGGGGGGGAGCGGCTCGTGGAGCCGAATTTTGCTGCGCCGCCGGGGCGGGGTGAAGCCCCCGCCGTATCCTGCGGCCACTCGTGCAATGAAAGCGTCTGAGCTCTGCGTCGGTCAGCGGAAACCCGCCCTTTCCGCCAGCTCCCACCCCAGCGGTGGCGCAGGGATCCCCCAGATCCCGGGACATCGTCCCGCCGGTGAGCCTGGACCGCCCGCAGCGGATCCGGCCGGGTGCAGCATCCCGCGGTGCCCGAGGGCACCCAGCTCTGCGCCGACAAATCCGCCCGCCCTCGTCCCGGGAGGCTTCGAGGCGAGCCCCGGCACGTGCAGCGCAGGGGGGGTAGGAGGCGGGCGGCCACCGAGCGGCCCGGGGAGCTTTGTTTTTTTTCCTGTTTCCTTCTTTTTTTTCCTCAAACCCTTGGAGGAAATGCGCTGCTCCGCAGGATCCGGCCACCCCAGTGGCCACGGGGCCTCTTTGCCATCCCCCAGCCAGGTGCTGCGGCTTGAACCACGCTGTTCTTGTCCTGTGGAAAAGGAAGATTCGGGGGGGGGACGACATGGAACCCAAATCCCAAATAATCTTGCGCCTGGGAGATGCTCCCGGAGGCAGCTGGGGACAGACATGCCTGAGATTTGGGGGGGGGGGGGGCCCTCCAGTGTCGCTTTTCTGGCAATTTCTGGCATTGTGCTGGTTTTGGGGGGCTCCTCTACGCCGGCGGAGGATTTTGGCAGAGTCTAATGGCGGCACTGCCGCTCGGAGCAGCATTTTCTCCAGGAGCGCACCGGGAATCGGGAACCAGGGACCCCCAAGGCTGGGTTTGATTCTCTGGAAAGTATTGGAGTCACAATTCCCAAAAACACAAGGTGGGATGGAAAGGAAAAATCTCTGGGCAAGCACCGGCCCCGCGAGCTGGACGGATGCAAACCCCTGTTGCCACCACGCCGGATCCGTCCCATTGGGATCATTTGGAGCTGGTGTCTTTTATCCCAAGCCCAGGTCTACACCAGAGCAAATTTGCACCCCGGTATCCCCTTCCGTCTCCGATCCCCGGTATCCGTCTCCGATCCCCATATCAATCTCTGATCCCCAGTATCCTCTCCATCCCCCTCGACCCGATCTGTCTCCAATCCCCTATCATCTCTACCCCCAGTGTCCGACTATGATCCCCAGTATCCGTCTCCAATCCCCAGTATCAATCTCTGATCCCTGGCATCCGTCTCCAATCCCCGGTATCCATCTCTGATCCCTGGTATCCTCCTCTGATCCCCGGCTCGGGGAGGGGAAGGGATGGGAACCGGCCGCTTGGCATCCCCAAACCAGGCACGGCACCGCCAGGGAGGCGAAGGCGAGACCCCACGTTGGCGGATAAAGCCGCCCCCGCCCCTGGGTTTGTCACTATTTCCCCCCAAAAAAGCAGCTTAACCCCAGGAATTCAAGTCCGGAGGCGGGAATTGAAATAAACCCCAACCTTCCTTGGGCGTGGAAATTCAGCCGAGGCACCCAAACAGCTCCCCGCGCCCCTGCCACGAGGCCGCTGCGGCGGAATTCCTGCGCCCCGGTGGAATTTGTGTGCGTTGGCGGCCTGCGATCCCAAAATAAATGAGGGGAAAAAAAAAAAAGCCAAACCCCCAACCCCACAACCTGGGCTTGTTTTGGCTTTTTTTGCCCCCGTTCCCGTGCGGAGCCGGCGATCCCCCTGCGGGCTGCGGCACAGAGGCCGGTCTGTGTGCAAAAGCAAGTCTGCCCCCTTCCACGCGCGGCTGCCAAGAAAAATGATTAAAATACAGATTTTTTGGCAAGAAAAAAGGGTTGCTCCGAAAACCGGGTGGGTCTTGCCTGGAGGCTCCGGCGGCGGCGGCTCCGGCTGAGCGGGGAGGGTTTTGGCGTGCGCCTGTCGGGATGCGGGATGGGATGGGATGGGGTGGGATTGGGGGGGGTTATTTTTCGGTTGTGGGGGCTCCCTTGGTGCTCGGCATCCTCCAACCACAGCAGCGTGGCCTTCACCGGCCGAGCTCCTGGCACCGTACGGGGATTTGCTGGTTTGTTTGGGATTTGCTGGTTTATTTGGGATTTGCTGGTTTGTTTGGGATTTGCTGGTTTATTTGGGATCCCCCCCCCCCCCCCCCCAGCAGTAGCATGGTCTGCCTTCCCCACCTGGAAAATATTAAGGAAAAAGAAAAAAAAAGGATTTTTCCCACTTTTGGGCTCCTTCGCTTCGCCCCGTGCAGCAGCCAGGCCGATCCCATCCCTCCCGGCAGCACCCCCGCCCTGTGCCTCAGTTTCCCCGCTCCGAGCCTTCGCTCACAATGGCCCCTTTATGTCTCCTCCTTAATTATGCTCTTCGGCTAATTACCCTGGTTTTTTTTTTATTTTTGGAGGGGGGACTAAACGAGACCTCCAGGAGGTTTCCACTCTCCCCCCCCCCCAACTTCTCCCTCCTCCCTCCCTTTTCCGACACGATTCCCAAATTAAAGCGATGAAGTAAGTGCTCCAGGCGACTCTCATAAGACCTGGGTTTGTTAAGGGGACTTAACGCGCATTCATCATCTTTCTGGCATTCCCAGCAGCTGCTTTTCATTAGGGTTTTCTTCCTTGAAGCTGCTGGCGGGAGCGGGGTAAAAAGAGGAACCCGGAGAGAAGCGCCCGGCGCATCTCGGCCGGAGGAAGAGGAGGGTTAAGGGCAGGGGGGTCGGGCTCGTACCGCGGCTCTGTGCCGGTGTTGGGGTTTGCGGGGAGAGGGGAGGGTTGGGGTGTGATGGGCTGGGTAAGGCACCCCAGGGAGGGGGGGGTGAGGAGGACGTGCGGCTTCCCGGGTTGCTTCTGTTTCGGGGGTGGGTTCTGGCGCCGCTGTCACCCTCTGTGCGCACCCCGAGAATCCTTCAGCCCTAGGAATTCCTCAGTGCTCGGGGGTGGGTGGGCTGTGCCGCTGGGGGAGCTGGTGTCCCATGGGTGCTGCTGGGGGGTACAGGACCCCCTGGCATCCCGTGGGTGCTGCTAGGGAGGTATGGGACCCCTCGGTGTCCCGGGGGTGCTGCCGGGGGTGCAGGACCCCCCAGTGTCCCTTGGGTGCTGCCAGGGAGGTACGGGACCCCCCTGATGTCCCATGGGTGCTGCCAGGGGGTACAGGACCCCCTCGGTGCTACCCCGAGCCTGGGCGCAGCATCGCCCAGCAGGATGCAGAAATGCATCTCTGGGGGTGTCAGCCCCCCCAGACTGGGGGGGGGGGGTGGCTGGTGGGGGCAGGGCACAGCACCAGGACCCTTTGCACCCCACACTTCCGTGGCAGCGAGGGACTTTTTCCATCACCCCCCTACCTTGGATAGGATCTTAAACCTCTTCTACGTCCAAAAAGCCGTTAAACAACCGTCCCCACCCGGGCATGGCGCGTGTGACCCCCCCAGGACCAAGGATGCTCCGGGGGGGGCGGCTGCGGAGCCGCTGGGATTTTTTTTGCCAGGGTGGGTTTGAGCCCTTTGCACCCGCTGGGATCCCCCCCGGCGTGGATGCAGCCGCCGCCTGAATGCGGGATGAATGGAGCCATTCAGCGCGATGGCCGGGAGCTGAAGGCTGCAGACAAAAGCCTGGGGGGCAGTGGGGAAAACTTGGTGCCGCCAGGTTTGGGGAGTGGGGAGGGAACTGCTGGTAGCTCGGGGTCCTGGCCTGCGCCTCTCCGTTCCTTTTTGATGGCTGGGTGTGTGCGTGAGGGGTGCTCGGGGCCCCCACGGGCGAGGGCTGCTTGGGGTGTCCATGCATGGAGGATGCTCAGGGCCCCCAGGGTGAGGGATGCTTAGGGGTACCGGGGTGCTATCCATGGGTGAGGGATGCTCGGGGTATCCACGGGCGAGGGGTGCTCGGGGCCCCCACAGGCAAGCGGTGCTCAGGGCCCCCATGGGTGAGGGATGCTTAGGGTGTCCATACATGGAGGATGCTCGGGGCCCCTGTGGGTAAGGGGTGCTCGGGGTATCCATGGGTGAGGGGTGCTCGGGGCACCCACACATGGAGGATGCTCGGGGCCCCCACAGGTGAGGGGTGCTCTGGGTGTCCACACACGGAGGATGATCAGGGCCCCCAGGGGCAAGGGGTGCTCAGGGCCCCCATGGGTGGGGGATGCTTGGGGTGTCCATACACGGAGGATGCTTGGGGCATCCCCGTGCTGAGGGCGCTTTGGGCTGAGGCTGCGCCCCGTGGCCTCCTGGCGATGCTCCAGCCCTCGTGAGCCTTCATCCCGCTACCTTCCATCCCTCCCATCCCGCCGTTCCTCTGGCCGCCTTCCCCGGCGGAGCTGCGGCCGGGGCCAAGCTGTTGAGCAGATGCCACCCGGCGTCGCCGGCGCAGCAGCGCGGGG